>PVKS010030784.1:0-24073 GCA_004027875.1 Aplodontia rufa
CTACACTAGATACCCATTTAACACATGAGTTCTTCTGGGGGAAACTGCAATAGATGAAACCCATAGTAGCTTATCTATGCGTTAGCATTACCCCTGGTTAACAAAGTTTATACACATTGATTGCTACTGTTTTGACAATGTTTCCCCCTCATCTGTATCCTGTATCACTATATACTTCTAATAAATGTGAAAAAAAATTATTCCACCGTAATAGCATCTGGAAATATCTCAACACCCTATTAGCTAATAAAAGCAAAATTAATACACCAGACAGGTTCAAGCTTTGTTAATCAGGTCACTATAAACCAGAAGAATTAGGCATAATAAAAGGTTGAAATAAAATAAAGCAGAACAAAAATAGAAATGGACTCTGAATACTGCAATTTCCAAGATGTTTTGTGTATGTGTGTGTATACGTATACACAAAATTTTCACAACAGGAAGCAAAGGTTGTACACACACACACACACACACACACTTGTATTTTATATACATGTATATATGTATTTTTTCCAGGGGTATGTGTATGAGAGTCAGCTTTACATCTCTGTGACCAAAATACCTAACGAGATTAACTTGGAGAAGGACAGTTTCTTTTGGCTCATGGTTTCAGAGGTTCAGTCCATGGCTGGTCAACTCCACTGCTTTGGGCCCAAAGTGAAGCACAGCATCATGGTAGAAAAGCATGGAGGAAGAAAGCTGCTCAGCTCACTGTGGCCAGGAAGCAGAGAGCGTGAGAGTTATGTAACTTATTAGATTTTATGGCTTTCATGATCTAATCATTTCACCGCCTGCACATTCCTGCTTTATTTAACACAGGAACTTTTAGGAGACACCTCATATCCAAAGCATAACAGTGGAGAGGGGTTGGACCCAGGGCCTCAGATGTGTTAAGCATATGCTTAACACTGAATTATACCTCCAGTCCCCAAAATTTTTAATCAGGCTTAATTCATATCATGCTCATGCTATTCCAAGGAAGAAAGAAAAATATGGAGGTTCAAGTGCTAGGACCTATTTTCTGATATAGCTAAGTTAAAAACTATTTGCATAAATCATTAACCAAAATGAGATTTAATATAGTATCATGGGATTAATCCAACTGTGAACAGCAGTATGAAAATATTAAAGAAATTTTAAAAATGTAATTACATATTCCTATGATAAACATGCTATGAAGTACAAAGCATTCATTCATATGTATTCCATACAAAGCAAATAAATATGGTTCAGTACAGGACAATGTTCCTTTTCCAAATGAAAAAGTATAAGCAAAATCATTACAAATACAATAAGCTTGCCACAAGTAAACTTTAATATAAAGCAGACCATAAGACAGTCCATTTTGAAGCTAATGGCTTAAACTAAAATATCTAATTTCACCATCTTATCTAAAATAGAATACATGGCAAAGACCCAAAGAACAATGCTCACAAAGCTCCACTGTTTAATCCCTCGCTGCACAGATTCTCAAATAAGATCAAAAGACCTAACAGCATTTTGTAGCAACAAGCTCATCACATAGCACTAAGTAACAGAGACCCAAAGGTCCTTGTAAGTACAATAAAAGAGTTTTACCCTACAAACAGTGGTTGTTCTTTTAATTCTGGAGTTGTGAGCCTCACCTGATTTTTTTCCACAGGGTATAAACATGTGTCTTTTTTTCTTGTTTAACATAGTCTTCCACATTGGAGGAAACTGTTGCTACATATTCATGCATACAGGGATACTGACAAAGTAAGTAAGGCTGATCCTAGTCTAGGACCTACCCCTCTTCATCTATTCCCCAAACTCATGTCTCCTCTGTAATTCCCCCATACTATAATTTGAAATGAACACATACCATGTATATTAATTTTTGACATTTCTGAGTTTCTCTGCCTGTGTATAGTTACGCTTCTAATGGCAGTTGAGTATTCCCAGTTGTATTGATAACACCCCTTGTCCCTCCCTCCCTTCCCTGCCTGCCTTCCTTCTCCCCCCACCTTCATAGGTATGGTTTCCCCCAGGCTCATGTGAAATTTCAAGTATGGTGCGTTTATTACTTAAACTCAGCTAATTATCATCCTGGCTTAGGTTTTACTCTAGCTTCCACATATGAGAGAAAACATTTGGCCCTTAAGTCTCTGTGTTTGGGATATTTTACTCAGCATAATTTCCCCCATTTTCACCCATTTAAATGCAAATGCCATGATATTGTTCTAATAGCAGAGTAAAAAATATGGAACTCTTCACAAATTTCCATGTCATCCTTGTGCAGGGGCCATGCTAATCTCTGTATTGTTCCAATTTAGTACATGTGCTGATTTTTAAAACCCCAGGAAGAAAACAAGGATTAGCGAAACAGACAAATGTTAATTTATTGAGTATCAACTATGTTCAATTTCCTATCTTTGTCTGATTATAGGAATCACACACGAACTTGATAAAAATGCCCATTAGGCCCACCTCTGGAGACTGATGCTTGGGTCTAGAATGTAAATTGCAAGTGTACATTTAAAAAAAAAGTTCCAGGGGGCTCACAGATCAGGCAATATTAAAAACACTACCCTAAAGACGGCTTTGGCCCTTCTCTTAATATTCATATTTATTAAGATGGCAAAACCTGATTTTCAGTCTCTCACTGAGAGAACATAAACCTACAAAAGCTGGATTTGAACTAAAAATACAGGCAGGACAAGGAATGGAAAGTGACAGATAATCAAAATCTCACAGCTGAAGCACTTCCAGTTGGTTTAATACATGTCATTTGGTAGATTATTATTTTCCCTCTTACAAAATGTTAAGTATGTCCCCCAAATCACACAATTTATCAGTGGTGGGCAGACTAGAACTTCCAGAGTATGGTGTTTCTACAACTCAATAGGGCTTTTATCGAACATTTTGCAAACTTTAAAGTTTCCTGAAAAACATGGAAAGCAACGGATTTCAAAAAATGAAAAATAATGCACCCATTTAAACATCTGATGCATGTGGCTACGAAGAGGGCTGACCTCACCGAAATGCTGGCCTCCATGAAGATACAGGTAAAAGCCAGGTGTGAAGTGGAGGACCTAATGGTGAGGCAAGAGCCAACACAGAACATTAGTAAAGGAGGAGGAACCCTGGAAGCAAAAGCTCGTCTACTTCACTGCGTCCTGTAAGAATACAAGAAGATAATTAACAATAGCATTTTATAAATTGTAGCATTTGCTAAAACTCAGGAGAGTATTAAGAGAAGAGCATTTTAACTTAGTAGTTTTGAACCTTGGTTGCATATTAAAATCACCGGGGCAGCTCTCAAATATTCCAATGTACCTTAAACCAATATATTTAGGATCTCTGAGGAGTGGGAACCAGGAATCAGAATTTTTCATACAAAAGGTAGAGATAATTTGGTAACACATATAATACTGTGATTCACCCGACATATTACTTTAGGTTTGTGTTTTATGATATGTGCTGGAAGTCTGAAGTTCTGAATATATTTTTAGGTAAGAGATTAAGCTCTCCATTGTCACAGCCTCTATAATTCACTAATAATAAAGAAGCAAAACAATTCACTTTGATACCCAACAAAAGACCAGAAGAATATGCTGGGGCAGAATCCCCTACTGGCTTAATAAAACAGAGTTTATGACTGACGCAATCTAATTTCTACACTTTCTTCAAGGCATTGTTTCGATGCAGATATAAAGAAAAGATTTTTAAAGGTTGAGAAGAGACAAGATAGAACTCAGAGCTACCAGTGTATGCAAGTTAAATAAATAGCTCCACCCAGGAATTTCCCATTACTAAAGGCTAATCACTATTACAAGGGCATTATAATCCTTGGAAATTCCTCCCTCTAATCTCATCCTATTAACTAAAGTAAAATGATGACAAAACCAGAATTTGGGCCTCCAGTCAAAAAATCTATACTGCATCAAATAAAAGACAACCTACCTTTCTCAAGTTTGGGCCAATAGTTATTTCTTTAAAAGGGCGGGGGGGGGTACTCAAACAGTTTTTATTCATAACATCAACATATAAGAGAAGAAACACTAAATGAGAAAATGCTCATTCGGCTCTCTCACTTGCACAACACATCTAATTTATGGCTCATTTATACAACAATTTTCCAGCATCTATACTGTACAAGGCTTTTTGCTCAGGTAACTTTGGAGGACATAACCTTCTCATATTTCATAAAAGAAATAAAATTAGTACATAGATACCTACAAGGTTCCCTGTGGCAGTACTGCAAGAGTGAGAAGGAAAGAATTTCTAGAGGCAATGTTTGGAAGTCAGGAGGCAGTGATAAATCTCACCTACATATATTTACTCTGGATATTCTCCTCCTCCAACTCCTTACACTGCCACACAGTCTCTTTGTATTCACAAATAACCTCTGGCCAAGGGAAGTTTGGAAGGAGTGGGAACCCCATGGACCAGTAAACTTCTATTCATTCAGCAGGCAACTTCCTCTCAGCTGATCCCTAAAGGCTGGCTGCTTCCGTCAGGAATTCACAGGGCAATTCACAGGGCACATCTTCAAGGGGCAACAGGGTTGCTGATTTCCACTGTAATACTGACTTAACAGAGGTAAAGAAGAATGGAAAGCAGGTCAGCTTCCCTTAGACTCCAGGTACACACAGTCCCCTCCCAAATACAAACACAAAGAGGAGAAGGAACAGAGGAGACTTCCAGGCCTTACAACTGAAGGTTATCTGGTAAGAGTGCACTGTTATTTCTACTCAGTAGCGTCTCCCTCAAAGCATAAGCAGGAAAAATAAGAGAAGGACTCATATTAAAATTAGTTCATTTTGGGGCTAGAGCGGTGTCTCAGTGGTTACAGCATTGCCCGGCACATGCAAGGACATGGGTTCATACCCCAGTACCATGTACTCAACAAAGTGTCAGAGCAACAAAAGCCACATGAAAAACTAAATAAAATTCTCTTTCTCTCTCACTATCCCTCTTTATCTCAAAAAAAAAAAAAAAAAAAAAAAAGTTCTTTTTATTGGAAGGCCCAGTAAGTCAGGCAAATGACACAAATTCTCAGGATTTAGTCAAGCAATAGTAATGACACGTAGAAGTTGGCTATAGAGACACATGTACCTCAAGATTTTGGGTCTGCAAACCGCAGTGACAAACTGTCTGGTCTCTGTTTTCCTAACAACTCCTTCTCTCATGACCAACCACAAACCCTAGAGGGAAATTCTACAGATTCTATAGAGAGATGAGGCATAGAACACAGACACAAAAACTTGTACAAGAATACTCATAGTAGCATTATTTATAAATTCAATGAATATACAAAATGTGGTATATCCACCCAAAGGAGTACTATTCAATCATAAAAGAGAATGAAAACATTATTAACATAGTATACCATATGACTGTCTAAAAAGAATGACATCTACCTGTATGTACTGATATAGAATGATTTTCAAAAATATATTCTTTTGTAAAGAGAAAAATGAGAAACAGGAAGAATGTGTTCACCTCTCATTAGGAAAGAATTATGCTTCTTTTTTGAGAGAAAAAGATAGAGTTAATTTTTTCATCTGGTTTTTGTTTTTCCTCCACTTAGTTGTGTATGTGGTACTGGGGATCGAACCCAGGTCCCTGTGCATGCCAGGCAAGCACTCCACCACTGAGCCACCTCTCCAGCCCAAGAATTATGCTTCTATTAACATTTTTATGCTTGTCTCTTGTTGAACATGAGTGTATCAGGGGTGGGTCAAAGGCACATAAGTATGCAAAGCTTTAATATAACAGACACTACTAATTTGCCAAAGCAGCAGTACCAATTTACAACTCTTGCTGACACTTAGTATTTTCAAGTTTTTGATTCTTTTTGTTTTGTTTTTTGAGACAGGGGCAGGGAGAGGGGAGGTTCTCACCATGTTGCGCAGGATGGTTTCAAACTCATGATCTTATTAAGCAGTCCGCCCACTGCGGCTTCTTCAGTAGCTGGGACTGCAGGTGTGCACCACCAACCCAGCTTGTTTATTTTTAAATTTCAGCAGTTTTGGTCAGTGTGTAGAGATAATTCACCAGAATACAAATGGCAGACTAGACAGAAAGAAATCAATGTAAGGTTTACTGGGGTTGATAACCAGATTGTGGGAAGAATGTCCTTATTTTGGTAAAACCTGTTGAAGTAGTCAGCACTGTAGCCAGTATTTTGGTGTTTTTTGTTTTGTTTTGAATGTCTAATGTGGTCAAGCACCTCTATACATTTTTAATCTTTCACAGAGATCTACCACTGACCTAGAATTTATTTTTGTGCATAATTTGAGGTATGAGTCAAAATAAGTTTTATTTTGCCATATGGATAGGCAATTGACCAAGGATCATTTACTGAAGGATCTTTCCTTCCATACTGTTGTATAGTGATATTTTAATTAAGTATCTACACATGTGTGGGTCTGTTTCAGGACTCTATTCTGTTGATCTATTCCACACCACATCCAGTACTTTGAATTCTGCTACTTTGTCCTTCATTAATAGTACCATGGCTATCCTTGCAGCTTGTATTGCTATATTAATATAAAAATCAACCTGTATAAAGGTTTTATACAATTTTCATTACACTCATTCCTAGGCATTTGATATTTTTTGACACTATAATAAATGTCATCTTTCTAAAAATTTTGTTTTCTAATTATTACTGTTGCATAGAAATATACATTTTAGGGGAGGGCTGGGGATGCACGTTCATGGAGCCCGTGCCTTGAGAGTTGCGTGTGCGCGCTTTATTTAAAAAAAAAAAAAAGAAAGAAAGAAAAACAAATATATACTTTGTCTTATTGGCCTAGTATCCAATAATCTTACTAAATTTACTTCTTAAAAAGTATCATTTAGGGGGCTGGACCAGTGGCTCAGTGGTTACAGCGCTTGCCTGGCATGCGCGAGTATGCAAGTTCAAACTCCAGCACAACTAGTGTCAGGGCAACGAAAGCTACATGAAAAACTAAATAAAACTGATTCTTTCACTGTCCCCTCTCTTTTTTTTTTTTTTTTTTAAAGAGAGAAGGACAATGTGAGAGAGAGACAGAATCAACTTTTATTGAGTTTTTCACATGGTTTTCAATGCTCTGACACTTAGTTGTGTACGTGGGTGCTGGGGTTTGAACTCGTGTACTTGCACGTGTCAGACAAGTGGTGTAACCACCAAGCCACCATGCCAGCCCTTGTCCCCTCTCTCTTAAAAAAAAAGTGTTATTTAATTTACATACAGTTCAATTCACAATTTCTGGTGTACAGCTGAGTTTTGACCTAGTTCACAAAACAATGTAACCGTCAACACAAAATACAGAACACTTCACTCCAAAAGGTAATCCCTCTTCTTGTAATCAACACCTCCTACCTACCCTCAAACCCTGACAACCATTAATCTGCTTTCCATTTTGCCATACTGGAGGTTGAACCCAGACACTCCACTACTGAGCTATATCCCCCTAGTCTTTTTTATTTTTTAAAGAGGGGGTGGGGAGGGAGAAGGAAAGGGAATCAATTTTATTTAGTTTTTCATGTGGCTTTCATTTCGACACTTTGTTGTTTATGTGGTGCTAGGGTTCAAACACACGTCCTCACACATGTCAGGCAAACACCATAACTGCTGAGCCACTGCTCCAGCCCTTCCCTCAGTCTTTAAAAAAATTTTTTTATTTTGAGTCAGAATCAGACTTAACTGCTGAGGCTGGCCATGAATTTGCCATTCTCAGTCTCAGAGTCGCTGGGACTGGACTGCACCAGCTAGCGTGGCCGTTGATCATTCCTACAGCTTTGCCTTTTTAGAATATAATTTAAATGAATCCATATAGAGTGCATACACAGCCTTTTGAGAGTGACTTCTGGGGTTGGGGATTTAGCTCAGTGGCAGAGCACTCGCCTAGCACGTGCAAGGCCAGCAAGGCCTGGAGTTGGAGTTCGATCCTCAGCTCTGCAAAAAAGAGTGACTTCTTTCACTTAACCTAATCCATGTTGCCAGGCATAGTGAAAAACACCTGTAATCTCAGCAACTCAGGAGTCAGAGGGAAGAGGATTTTAAGTTTGAGGCCAGGTCTCAGTTACCTAGCGAGACCCTGCCTCAAAATAAAAAGGATTGGGGATATACCTCCAGGGTAAAGTGTCCCTGGGTTTAATTCCCAGTGCTGAAAGAATTCATCCATGGTGTTGCCTGAATCAACAATGTCTCCTTTTACTGAAGAACAGTATTATATTATAGGGATGTAGCACAGTTTATTCACTTGTTGTACAATTGGGTTGTTTAGCTTTTAGTGATTACACTTGAAGCTGCATAAACACTTGAGTAGAGGATTTTGTAAGAACATCAATTTTCATTTAAATAAATATCCAGGTTGGGCTGGAGCAGTGACTCCGTGACTGGGTTATGGCGCTTGCCTGGTATGCAAGCAAGTAAGTTCAAACCCCAGCTCCATGTATACAACAAAGTCCAAGAAATGAAAGTATAGTGAAAAACTAAAGAAAAATTGCTTCTCTCTCTCTCACTGTCCCCTCTTTCTTTAAAAATAAATGAATAATTACATACACACATACATACATACCCACCCAGGTTAAGTATATATTTAGCTTTATAAGAAACTAGTCAAAAGCTTTCCAAAGTAGCTGTACCATTCTGCATTCCCATCAGCAATGTATGCATCCTCACCCAGACTTCTTATCATCAAGATTTTTTTTATTTTTGTTTTTATTTTGTTGTTTTGTTTTCTAAAAGTAGTTAGTGTTATTCCACTGTGGTCTTATTTTGCATTCCCCTAATAACTAATGGACATCATTTCATGTGCATTTTGCCCTCCATATATCTATCTTTTTTTGGTGAAGTGTCTACAAATGCTTGGCTCTTAAATTTTAATTGGTTGCATATTTTCTTATTGTTGAGTTTTATGGATATATTCTATATTCTAGATACACATCCTTTGCTATATGTGTGATTTACAATATTTTCTCCCAATCAGCAGCTTGTCTTTTCATTCCTGTAAAAGCACCTTTGGCAGAGCAAAAGTTTTCATTTCGATGAAGTCCAACTTACCAATTTTTTTCTCTTATGAATCATGCTTTTGGTATCATACATGAGAACTCTCTGCCTAACTCAAGTCATAAATAGTTTCACTTATATTTTCTTCTAAAAGTTCTATAGTTTTGTTTTTTTAGGTCAGTGATCCATTTTGAGTTAAACTTTATACAAAGTCTAAGATGTGGGTTAAGGTTCTTTAAAAAAAAAAAATAGGTATGTCTAATAGTTCCTGCACAATTTAATAAAAAGACTAATGTTTCTCCATTTAAGTAGTGTTTAAGACTGTGTCAATATCCAAATAACACCTCACACAGAAAATAAGTGTAAGAATGTTGAGAAATTGAAACACTGCCCTTAGTCTGATTATAAACTAGTGCATCTGTTATGAAAAGCAGTATGACAGTTGCTCAAAAAATCAAAACTACTACATAGCAACTCCACACACATACTATATGCATGCTTCTGCTATATGATATGATTTCTATAAATCATATAAATACCTTTTACCACATTTAGGATGGTTAAGAACTCTTATCATGAACAGGTATTAGATTTTAACAAATGCAGTCTGCATTTACTAAGATAGTCATGACTTTTCTTATTTTTTATAATTTATGCTAAGTATATTAATTGATTTGTGATGCTATCAAAACATTTTTATATATCCATCATGTTTACTTAGAGAATTTTATTATTACACAAATCACAATCAAATCTTAAGTCACTCTTATAACAGACAAGAGGATTCATAGATCAATGAAGTCAATGATATTTTACAAACCATCATCTAGCCAAAATTGTATGAGAGCTTCAGTCACCTTTCCCAGCAAATCTTTCCCCACCAAATACAAAAATGGATCAAAGAAACAGTAACCAAATCACAATCTTGGAGCTAGGCATATCATGCTCATACTCATGTTAAATATGTAAATGCTGAAGCATCTGAAATGAAAATGAACTTCCATTACAAATGTTATAATCTAACATCATACTTTTTAAAATAAAAAAATTGCAGTATCAAATTGTAAAATTCCCCATCAACATAAATGAATGGATACTAAAAACATCTGATAGTTTTTTGCTTTATAAATGTATGAAATGCTACATTCTGGAGGAGAAATTTTACAACCTTTTTTAAATGACTGCATTAATGAAATGTGGTCTATTAACTACCACCCACAGGTTAGTTTTGTCCTTTTATTTTGTCTGAATTGTTTTTTTTTTCACAATTAAATGAAAACTCATGATCAGAGGATGAATGATAATGAAAGTCCAAAAGAACTTAGACATACTTTTACAATGAAATTGTCGTAGTGCTACCAGTGCATTTTCAATCCTTGGGTTCACTGTATGACCTAGGTTATGAATGATCTTGGTCTTGGCATAGTGCACATACCTATAATCCCAGCAACTCAGGAGAATCACAAGTTCAAGACCACACTGAGCAATTTAGAGAGACATTCAGCAACTTAGTGAGACTATGTCTCAAAATAATAAAAAGAGAATGGGGGGGGGGTGTTGGAGCAATGGTCAGCAGTTACAGTGCTTACCTGGCATGTGTAAGGACCCAGGTTCAAACTCTAGCACCACATCAACTAAGTGCTGGAGCAATGAAAATCAGATGAAAAACTAAATAAAATTCTCTCTCTCTCTCTCTTTTAGAGAGAATTGGGGATGTAGCTCAGTGACAGAGTGCACCTGGGTTCAATCCCCAGCACCAGGAAAAAAAAAAAAGATATAGGCACAAAGCATAATCTTGGCTGGCTCTGAACATTGTGCAACTTCTCACAATGTAGTTCTTATGTGGCTTCAGTCCCCTGTGTTCTGTCTCCCATTCATACACCCAGATGCACTTAGTATTTTGAGAAGGGACTGATGATGTTCCATCAAGACCTGGCAACATACCAGAAAGCAACATGCATGACACAGATGCTCAAGCACAAATATGACGCAGGACTAAAATTCTTGGGTTCCTTCGCAATCATTACCAAAACCCATCATTCTGAGTAACCTTATATGTCCCTCACCCATTCCTTCTTAGTTTGCTGTATTTTGCAGATCTACTCTACCTGTTATCATGAGGACATTTTAAGTCACAGAACCATATAGCAATAACATGTAACAATTAAAATGGCTACCTAATGACCAGTTATCTGTCAGTATCTATAAAATGCAAAAAAAAAATAATAATAATCATCATCAAGTATTTGAATCCTAAAAATAATTACAAGCATACAACAGCAGAACCCATAGCATTCTTCAATCTCAACCACCACAATTACTTCTTCATTTTAATTATTACCATGATTTCACTGTCTACATGAGAGTCCTGGACAAGCAACAAATAAATCAGTTGAAAAATTTCTTATGTAAACCTGGCATTTAGACCCAAATAGAAGCTTCTTAAAAGAAGAAGTACAAAGGTCAATATATACATGAATAAATGCTCAACATCTTTGCCATCAGGGAAAACAAATCAAAACTACATTGAGGGGCTGAAGTGGTAACTCGGGTTACAGCACTTGCCTGGCATGCACAAGGACGTGGGTTCAAACCCTAGCACCACATACACAACAAAGTGTTGGAACAATGAATGCTACAGGAAAAACTAAATAAAATTGATTGATTGTCTCTCTCACTGTCCCTCTCTTAAAAAACAAAACAAAAAAGCCCTACATTGAGACTCCATCTTACCCCAACTAAAATAGCTATTCTCAAAAATGTGTAAATAAATAATAAACACAAATTAACAAACACTGGCAACAAAGTGGAGAAAAAGGAATCCTTATATACTATTGGTGGGACTGTAAACTAGTATAGCCACTCTCGAAAACAGTATGGAGATTCCACAAGAACCTAAAAATTGAATTGCCATATGATCCGTCTATCCCTCCTCCGATGGGTATATCCGAAGGAAATAAAGTCAACATACAAGAGCGATATCCACACATGCTTATTGTGGCACTAATGCACATATAGCCAAGATAAGGAATCAGATTAGGAGTTCCTCAACATAAGAATGGATAAAGAAAATGTGGTTATATATACACATCATACAATATTATTCAGCCATTAAGAGGAATGAAATTACATCACTTCCATTTCAATGGAACTGGAGGATATCATATTGAATAAAATAAGTCTGACAGAGAAACAAGCACTGCATGTTTTCTCTAAGATGTAGAAACTTTAATAAAAAAAAAAAATGACCTGAAAGTAGAAGGACTATTAGAGAAAGGGAAGGAGACAGGGGAAGAGAGAAGGGAAGATGGGACAGGAAGACATGATCAACGTACAATATTCCATGTATGAAAATGTCACAGTGAATCCACCCATTCACTTGTACAACAAATGTTAACAAAAACTGACTTTTAACACTTGAACATACAGCTATTCTTACAGAAATTAAAATTCCCTGAACTTTGACTGGTTATTATACTTGTCCTACGTTTTAGAGACCACAAATACACTTTCCAATGAGCTTTTTTGCTTCTATTTTCTCATTACAAGTAGGTTTGAAAAAAAAAAAAAAAGCAATCAAGCAAGCACTGCTGTGTATCTGCAGGGTAAAGTACAAGCACCTCTGCTGATAGCCCCGCTGTAGACTTGTGTACGGCAGCAGTTAAAGAACTAACTTTACGCCCAAGTTTCTGAGGTGATAACCATAATAGGAAAATGAGTAAGACTAAAAGTAGAAAACCAGAGTTCACTTGAGCTTTGGTAGAGGACTACCTGTTAGACACTGGGTGACAACAAAGTTTTCTCAGTCTACAAGTCAGAGATTACTGAGGTCCTAAGAAAATTTTAGGTGCTAGAGGTCAGTTGGTTTAAAAAAAAAAAAAAAAAAAAAAAAAAGACAATACTTCATTTTTATTCTTCCCCTGGTACTGGGAATTGATTCCAAAGGCACTCTACCACTTGAGCTAGATCCCCAGCCCTGTTCTTGTTGTTTTATTTATTTTTATTTATTTATTTTTTTAAAAGATTATACACATACACATGTATTTTTTTTTTAAAGAGAGAAGGACAGTGAGAGAGAGACAGAGAGAATAAATTTTTATTGAGTTTTCACATGGTTTTAGTTGCTCTGACACTTAGTTGCGTACGTGGGTTGCTGGGGTTTGAACCCATGTACTTGTGCATGCTGGGTAAGCACCGTAACCACCAAGCCACCGTTCCAGCCCCTTATTTATTTATTTTTAAAGAAAGAGACAGTGAGAGAGAAAGAAACAATTTTATTTAGTTTTTCATGTGGCTTTCAATGCTCCAACACTTTGTTGTGTGCGTGGTGCTGGGGTTAGAACCAGCGTCCTCGCACATGCCAGGCAAGCACCGTAACCACTGAGCCACCGCTCCAGCCCCTGTTTTGTTATATTCTGAGACAGGGTCTCACAAATTTGCCCACACTGGCCTTAAACTTGAGATTCTCCTGCTTCAGCTGCCAGAGAGCTGGGATCACAGGTGTGCGCTACCACAGCTAAAAAGTAATATTTTCAAAACAGTTTTTGAGCTGGAAGAAACATCAGATCCCACTTAATTCATCTGCTTAGCTTTAGATAAGTGGGGGGCAGGGAGGGGGAAGAAGTGGAGGGGTAAAAGGAGTAAAAAAATAATGAATCTGAGCCCTCTAAGTCTATATCAAAGTACAAACCCTGAACTAAGTGAGCTGCACTGGTCGTAAGCAGTGACAGGAGAGGCTGCTCTTCAGTGCTATATTCCACTCTCTCCATCTCTATATCCCTGCACTACATTACATCTGACATGTGAATAGTTTTAAGCTGCTAATTTGTATTTTCAGAAGAAAAAGGCTTCCTACAACTCATCAGAAAATGAAATAACCCTATTATAAAATGGGGAAAGCATTAGACATTTCTCCAAAAATAGTATATAATGGCCAATTATACAAAAATATGCTGAACACTGCCAATCATAAGAGAAATGTAAATTAAAACCACAATGAATTATCCTCTCACACCCATTTGGATGGCCACATATAAAAAAATAACAAAATAACAAATGTTGGCAAGGAAGTAGAGATTTGGAACCCATGTGCACTACTGGTGGGATCATAAAACAGTACAACAATATATACAAAACAATACAGAGGTTCCTCAGAAAATTAAAAGGGTAACTATCACATGATCTAACAATTCCCCTTCTGGCACATAAGAAAACAAATTTTAAAAGCAGGGTCTCAAAGAGATATCTGTACACTTGTGTTCATAACACCATTATTCTCATTAACTATGCAGTAGAAAAAACTGAAATGTCCATCCATGGATGAGTGCATAAAATGTGGCATTTATACAACAATTATTCAGTCTTTAAAAAGAAGAAAATTCTATACATATGTGGTGGTGCACGACTATAATCCCAGTGGCTCTGAAGGCTGAGGGAGGATGACAAGTTCAAAGCTAGCCTCAGCAACTTACCAAGTCCCTGTCTCAAAATAAAAAAATAAAAAACGGGTGAAGATGTGACTCAGTGATTAAGCATCCCTGGGTTCAATCACTGGTACCAAAAAAAAAGGGGGGGGGGAGGAGAAATTCTGTCACAAGCTACAACAAAGATAAAGCCTGGCCTGTCAACATCATGCAAAGTGAAATAAGTCAAACCACACACACACACGCACCAAAAAAAAAATTAACAAAAAGACAAACAGTGTATAATTCAACTTACATGAAGAATCTAAAATAGCCAAATTCATAGAAACAGGCATCCTACAACTGAACAGAAAATAAAATAGCCCTATTTTAAAAATGAGGTCAAGGACTTAAAGGAATATTTCTCCAAAAGTAATACATCATGGCCAATAATTACATGGAAATATGTTGAACATCATTGATCTTAACAGAAATACAAATCAAAACCACAATGAGTTATAACCTCACACCCTTTAGGAGCATTACTCACAATAACCAAAAAGCAGCAATAAAAAATAAAAAAAAACCAAACAGACAATAACAAAGGTTACCAGGGACTAGAGTTTCAGAATTACAAAATGAAAAAATTCTGGTGATCTGTTTCACAGTAATGTGAACATATTCACCACTACAGAACTGTATGCTTAAAAATTATTAAGATGGTGAATTTCATGTTAACTACAATTTAAAAAAAAAAAAAGAAAAAACAAAAATGACAACAGACCTCTCACTTATTCTTAATGTTTCCCTCCCAACTTTTAAAGTATGCTCCAGGACCTTGCCCTCTTTTACCCAAACTATCCTAGAGAAGCAGCCAGCTAATTTTGCGGCTCTTAGAGTAAAGGGATGGGATGGAGGGACACTCTGCAATAGTAGAAGAGGGGAAACAGGAGAATACTTAAGGTGGACTGTCCTCACATCTAATAGCGATTTCATCACCACTGGTCTAGGAAAGTTGAGATCCTTTAGGATAAAAAATGAGTCATTCATGGTGTTTTTTTAAACCATGCAGAAAAGATAATGAAGAGATGCTGAAATAAACTCCTTGATGGCCAAGGTCATAGAATCTCCTTTGCATTCCTTCTTGCACCTTACTCATAGAAACTGCTAAGAAAACACTGGTTCATGCTAACAAGGACATCATTGGCAAAAGAATGGACCTTTTGTCCAGAAAAATGCCTATGAGACTCAGAAGCAAAAGTGCTTAATGAATGAAGATCACTTCTATAATGAAAATCTCCACTGATTTCACAATCACTTGTTATTAAAAACTTAGATTTAAAAAACTACTTTTTCCTGGCAAACTGACACCATATTGCCCAATATTTGGTATTTGGAAATTCCCCCAAAATATACTGTATCTCTTTAAACTAACACTAATTACATTCTATAATGAAACAACCACTGGCAGCATCTAAAAATCATACAGCCCATTGATTTGCCACAAAAACTGCTTAGCTCTGTCCTTCAGCTGGGACTGCTGGTAGACAAGAGAAGGGATTTTCCACTGTATTTGATTTTTATTGTTAGTTATACTACTAAGAAGCTATAAAATCAAACTTCCTGAATACTGATGTTACCAAGGGTCTTAGTTATCCACAGGATGAAAAATGAATACAATTGCTTTAATTACATACTTAAAAGGATTTCAGTAGAAGGAAAAGGTTTCTAACCCACATTAGATATTCTGTGGTAATGAAATTTGACACTGCCCCTAAGCTATTTAAAGTAACTCTTAAGTACATGTGCACATATACATTTTATCTTAAAAATTACCTCCCAAATTGCAAATGCCTTTTGGCTCCTTCAAGACCTTAGTCAACTACATCTAACTCCAAGATCTCCTAATATTGATAAGCCACAAATAAAATGCAGTTAGGATTCTTCCATAAGATTTTTCTTGGGTATAAAATGAATACTTTTTAGGCTAACTTACTTTAAAGACTCTTATAAGTAGTATAATGGTTTGTAATTTGTTGGCATTGGAATATGATTTTCAACTTGCTGTTTATCCAAATTCACTCAACCTCAATAGGATGCCATATGAGGAACCAGATCACCACTTTGAAACAAATAAAATCCTACTTTAACGAACCTAAAATACCAACGGTCCAGCCTCATTCAAGTAAAGTTTATTTGCTTCAATGCACAAAGGGAATCACATTTCTTTACTTGTCTTTTAATTTTACGTAAGGTAAATATGCAGCATGAGCAACAGTATCAAAAACAAATGCCCAACAAGCAAAAGGGGATGTTTGACCTGGTTTCTCACAATAGAGCCTAAAATATGTCCTATGTTGGAACAGGAAGGCATTTCCTCAGAATGTTGTGCTGAGAGTATTTATAGACTACATGCACATATGTACATCCTTATTAAAATAAAAGTGTGATTAGTGTTTCACTTTCAATGGACAATTTGGAGAATGTGAGTAATTACCAAAAAGCCAAAACCTAAAATTAGCTTTTAGTCTTCTTTACCATCAAGATCTTTATTGGAGATACTACCCAGCAATCAAGATGACCAAAAAGTACCATGCGTTTTCATATCTTCTTCCTAATCCTGTCCTCTTTTCTTTTTTCTTTTTAAAGAGAGAAGGACAGTGAAAAGAGAGATAGATGAAGAATCAGTTTTATTTAGCTTTCCATGTGGCTTTTGTTGCTCCAACGCTTTGTTGTATATGTAGTGATGGGGTTTGAACCTGCATACTTGGGCATGCCTGGCAAGCGCCTTAACCACTGATCTACTGCTCCAGCCCCAGCCCCTACTTTTTTGATAATAAAATGTGAAATAGTTAGAAGACAGGATAAAAGAGACAAGAATTTTAGAACCAAAAATTACCTCAGAGATTATCAAATGCAATATTTTTATTTTACAGTTGAGAAAACTAAGACCCAGCTGTCTCTAAATTAGCTTTACAACTAAAATAAAAAAAAAAAAGAAAGAAAAAAGAAAACAATGACTGAGGCCTTATTTTGAGAGAAATAGTAAAAAACACGGGTTCCAGATTAAGTAAAGCTTATTGAGCAAGTTACTTAACGCTTTCCATTCTGCATATCTAACAGACACCGAGCTTCCCCTAACATGCTAACACTGCTGCACACCCCAGCCTGGGAGATGCAGAGGATGTGCACTAAGTCATTCCCCTTTAACTTGTGTCCATCATCCTGGGCTCCTGGGAGTGAGGGCAGTCTTTTGAAAAAATTCAAACAACTGAGACTTAAGAGAAAATTGATGGGCGTTTCCATGAAAGATTTTGTTTTGAAATAAATGCATCCAAGAGGAAGGATTGCCTGCTCTGTCCCCTTCCTCCTTCCTACCTTGAAAAAGCTGTGATACCTAAAGCTGAGGCAGCCATTTTGTGACCTGGTGACAATAAGCATATAAGAGTAAAGAACAGACGAGAAGATGCAGACCAGGACTGGGAGGACCAGGGCACTGAAGACTGGACTAAGCAGCTCAGTCAACTTATCACTAAACTCTAAACTGCCTGAGGAAATAATAACTAGCCTATGGTTTAAGCCTCTGGTGCTGGCTTTCAGTTAAGTATGCATGAAAGCAGTCTTGTGTTTAAAAGGGCTTTTCCTGTGGCATGTGTGACCTTCCTGCCTAGTCTCACTTTCATCACACACATACTCTGCTTATACTACACGTAACTAAATGACAAGACTATAAGGTTCCTGTATAAGTAAGAGAGACCAATTTAATTACTTTACAGTTCCAGTGCCTTTAACTAGATGGCTCCAGGAGAGAAAACGTTAGGAAGAAAGGTGACTTAGAATCATGTTTGGCCCTGGGGGCTGGAGCTTGGTGGTGGTGGTGGTTAGGGCGCTTGCCTGGCATGCATGAGTATGTGAGTTCAAACCCCAGCACTATGTACACAACGAAGTCTCGGAGCAATGAAGGCTGTATGAAAAACTAAATAAAAATTGTTTCTCTCTTTCTGTCTCCCTTACTGTCCCTCTCTCTTTAAAAAAAAAAAAAAAAAAAATGTCTGGCCCTGAATATTGAATTTGATCTTTCCTTTTGCTATTCCAAATTGTTTCTAGAAACAAGTACCACATAAGTAACTAATTAAAACACAAGGAAAAAAAATACTAAAAAAAGTAACTAATAGATAAATGATAACTTTTTGAAATAAATTCTTTCTTTTAATCATAGCTTATTAGTAAATAAATATTAAAATTTCATTTGTAAATTTGCAGCCTCAAAACTAACCCAGCTGATATTCTTTCAAGTACTGATGCTTGTAACCAAAACTTAAGAAATTTACTTAACTCTCCATCAAACTCATGGTGTTGCTGTTTTCTCCTATTAAAACAATATTTAAGGGCTGGAACGGTGGCTCGGTGGTTTTGGGGCTTGCCCGGCATGTGTGAGTAGGAGGTTTCAAACCCCAGCATCACATACACAACAAAGCCTCGGAGCAATGAAAGTCACATAAAAAAAAAACTAAATAAAAATTGTTTCTCTCTCTCTCTTTCTCTCTCACTGTCCCTCTCTCTTTAGAAAAAAGAAAAAGAAAAGAACCCATATATAATACAATCTGAGTACTGGTAAGAAATTAGAAGTTACTTTAAACATCTTTTATTGTTGCTTTTGTTTTGGTACTGGGGATTGAACCCAGGGTGCTTAACCACTGAGCCACATCCCCAGCCCTTTTTTAATTTTTGAGACACGGTTTGGCTAAGTTGCTCAAGGTCTGAGTTGCTGAGGCTGGCTTTGAACTTGCAATCCCCCTGCCTCAGTCTCCTGAGTTGCTGGAATTATAGGTGTGTGCCACTGTGCCCAACTACTTTAACCATATTTTGATAAAATCTTTCAAATACCTCCATGACCCCTGTTGCATCTAACTCTATGCTTTCCTGGCCCTATTCTTCTAGTGTCCCGTGCATGATGGAATCCAGTTCATCCTGAAGTCTTCCTCTGCTTTCCAAGGCTTATCTCCTCTCTCTGCCCACAGCCTAGTCTGCTGACACCTGACTTCTACTGCCTATTCTCTTCAGTCTTCTCTTACCATTTCTTCTTCTTTTGAGGTGGGAGGGGCAGGGAGATACCAAGGATTGAACCCAGGGGCACTTAATCTCTTGAGTCACATCCCCAATCCTTTTTATATTTTATTTTGAGACAGGGTCTCTACTAAGTTCTTCAGGGCCTCACTATTTTGCTGAAGCTGGCTTTGAACTTAAAATCCTCCTGCCTCAGCCTCCTGAGCCACTGGAATTACAACCATGTCTTCTTTCTAACATCATTTATTTTCTGTCATCCCTAGGCTTTCTCTGGGAGGAAGTGGGGAAAGGTCAACAACCATCCTAATTAGATGGAGCTAACTGCCATTAGCACTCCATTCTCCTCTCAAATATATAACCATCTCTCCCCTCATCCTTCAAGGAAAAAAATTACTGACTTTTGAGAACGGACACAAATGAGTACGAACATGTTATGTATATTTATGGACTCAGTGCTTTTTTCAGTTTTAAAAATGAGAGTAAATAATCATTTTTTTTTTTAGAAACTGTAAAGTACTTCTACTGATTTTAGTGATTCAACACTGCAACTAACCCTTAAGAATCCACCACTTTTTATACCCCAGCACCACGAACACAACAGTGTTGGAGCACTGAAAGCCACAAAAAATACTAAATAAAATTAATTCTCTCTCTCACTGTCCCTATTTTTTTTAATTTTTTATTAAGGAGCTGAGTTATTGTGCAATCATAAAATGCATATAAAATAACAATATGATATGCATATATTCTTAAACCATAATTACCCCCACATCGCCCACACCCCAGTCTCGTGAATCTTCTATATTTCACCCATACAAGCAATATAAATGCTTAAGTTGAGAATTTACCAGAACTGAATGACTGCATAAGTGTTATTTGGATTCTCTGAGGGGTAAAGAGATGCTATATTGATGCTTTACTCCCTAGATCCATCCCTTTGCTCCCTCCCTCTCCCCTCCCTCACCTAATCCCTCCCCTCTTTCACCCTCTCTTAAAAAAAGGAATCCACCACTTGCTGTGTTTTGGTATAACAAAAAACATTCATAATTACATGAAACGATTATTAAAATATTCCATCATTTTCAACTATGCTTCTGTGGGTAGCCAGGTTTTTTTTTTTCATATACCTTAACCAAAACAGCACTATCAAAACAGACCAAGGGGCTGGAGCAGTGGCTCAGCATTACCGCACTTGCCTGCATGAGGACAGGAGGCATGCGTGAGGACAGTTCAAACCCCAGCACCTCCTACACAACAGAGCGTCAGAGCAACAAAAGCCACATGAATAACTAAAACTGATTCTTTCTTTCTCTCTCTCTCACTGTCGCTCTCTCTTAAAAAATATTTTTTAAAATCTTAAAAAAGAAACAGACGGAAAGCAACTTCAGATAAGGGAAATGAAAACAATTACACTGTGGGAGGAGATTGGCAATGTGATCATGTCTGATTGATCGTGACTGACTACAGAAGCAGCTATGCAATACAGTTCTATTTAAGCAATACAGTTTAAAACACAACACGATGTAAAACAATGCCACCTTTCCCACCTGATTTATTTTGCGACCATTTATTTATTTAATATTTGGGAGGAGGGTTATAGGGATTGAACCCATTAAGCTATATCCCAGCACTTTTTATATTTTTGAGCCAGGGTTTCCCTAAATTGCTAAGGCTGGCCTTGAACTTGCAATCCTCCTGCCTCTGTGCCCCTGAATAGCTGGAATTATAGTCATAAGGTAGGAATGAAACATCACACCCAGGTGGAAAATTCTGTTCATAAAAGTATGTTATTTTATATTAATCTTTAATTTAGTTATTTTTAAATTTATATATATATATATATTTTTTTTTTAAGAGAGGACAGTGAGAGAGAAGGAATCAATTTTATTTAGTTTCTCATGTGTGTTTTGTTGCTCCGACACTTTGTTGTGTATGTGATACTGGGGTTCAAACCCCCTCAATGCATGCCAGGCAAGTGCTGTAACCACTGAGCCACCACTCCAGGCCCTAAATTAATATTTTTAAACATTTAACTTTAATATGTTAAATAATGATAGACATAGTCCACAAAAAGATATTTGGGGTCATCAATTTTTAAGAGTATAAAGGTATCTTGAGGTCAAAAATGTTTGAAAAACATATTTAAACCACTATTACAAAGGGCACTTTTGGGGGCTGCAGCAGTGGCTCAGCGATTACAGCGCTTGCCCACCACATGCAAGCAGAGTTCAAACCTCTGCACCACATGCACAACCGAGTCTTTGAGCAATGAAAGCCGCATGAAAAACTAAATAAAAAATTGTTTCTCTCTCTCACTGTCCCTCCCTCTTTAAAAAAAAAGGGGGGAGGCACTTTTGAGGCTGGAGTGGTGGCTCAGTGGCTTCAGCGCTTGCCTGACATGCTCAGGTATGCAAGTTCAAACCCCAGTACCACCACGTACACAAGAAGTCTCAGAGCAACGAAAGCCATGTGAAAAGCTAAATAAAACTGATTCTCTCTTTCTCTCTCCTTCTCTTTCTCACTGTCCCTCTTTAAAAAAAAAAAAAAAAAGGTACTTATAAGTATGTGTATATAATAAAATGGGCACCTGAATACAGAAGTTAGCTCCAGTTTTAGTACCACTTCTTACTTGCTTTGTAATTTAAATAAATTAGCCTAAGGCTTTAGTCTCATCTATGGATAACTCATATTTTATTCCAAAGATTAAAAAAGACAAATTATATCAAAACACTGTAAAACTACAAGGTATCTTATCATTAATTACAAAATCTCAAAGTTGAGTTTTAAGCATTTATGATGCTTCTACAAGTCTCCCTGTTCTTAAAATTTTATTACTAAAACAACTTGCAGAAAATGCCAAGTGAAGATTTTTTTTTTTTAAGAGAGGGACAGTGAGAAAGAGAGAATAAATTTTCTTATTTAGTTTTTCATCTGATTTTCATTGCTCCAATACTTCATTGTGTACATAGTGCTGGGGTAGGAACCTGCATCCCCGCACATGCCAGGCAAGTGCTATAACCACTGAGCCACCACTCCAGTCTCTCAAGTGAAGATTTTTGATTAGCTAATTAGCTCAAATGTCCAACTACATTTTACTTCATTAAATTTCTTCCCCTACACTAACAATTGATAGCTTATAATTGAATTCATTATTAAGTGTATTCCCAAACATATACAAATGTACAGAAAGGAATAAACTACAATTGTGTCCAGTTACCCAATTTTTGAAAATTAGCCAGTATTGTTTTATTTATCCCCCACTGTATTGTGCTTATCAGGTTTTTTAAAACAAATATTAGGCCCCATTTCATTTTTCCTGTAAACATTTCCACATGTATCTTCAACAGATGAGAATTCAACATAACCAAATACCATATTATAGCTAAAAATGTTGTAATTTCCTGACTGTCTTTAAAAAGCCTTTGTTAGGGGCCAGAGCAGTGGCCCAATGGTTATGACGGTTACAGTGCTTGCCTGGCATGCACAGGACACGGGTCTGTACCCCAGCACCACATACACAACCAAGTGTCAGAGCAATGAAGACCACATAAAAAACTAAATACAACTGATTCTTTCTCTCACTGTCCCTCTCTCTTAAAAAAAAAAAAAATGCTAGGTTTTTAGTTGGTTTGCATTATCAATTCCTGCCATTTGTTTTTCAAGAGAACCCAAGATCTTTAAGTAAAACTAGGAAGGATATAACACTATGTTTCATATACCAGGCTCAGTTTATAAACATTAAAGAACCATCTTACTGAGAAGTGTGCTTATTCCACCAAACAAAAACACATCATAAAACGGGTAAGCATGGTGACACAGATATTTGAGTATTCTGAGAAGTGACCAGAAGAGAAGAGAAGCTGCTTCAGTGAGGGAAAGAGCTATTAGACTGAGCAGAAAGAGGCCACAGGAAACAACCACCCTCCATTTCAGCAAAGATGAGGTCAGGTCAGCCACAGGGTCAGAGCTGGAGGAGAGGTCACAGCCTGTTCTAGTAGGAGCATCCTGTTCAAACAAGAGTCAGGTGCCAAGATCATAAGTCAACCCCCAAGCCCATACCATCCTGTAGGCTGCAGCTCAAAGCTCAAAAAACAGTGCTCAGCTAAAGATACAATGGAATTCCTATAAGAAGTAATGGTTTTGAGAATTAATTCAATTTATTCAGCAAATATTTATCAAAAGATGACTAGGGGCTGGAGCAGTGGCTCAGAGGTTAAGGCGCCTGCATGCATGAGAACCTGGGTTCAAACCCCAGCACCACGAACACAACAAAGTCTCAGAGCAACGAAAGCCACATGAAAAACTAAATGTTGATTCTCTCTCTCTCACTGTCCCTCTCTCTTTATAAAGGAAAAAAAAAAAGACTCTAATAGGTACCGTCCTAGGATATTAGATGGATATTTAAAATTTTGATATACAAATCAAACAAAAAATAGCACATACTTCTCCACATGTCTTTCCCCATTAACTTTAAGGGGAAGAAAGGATATATTTAAAATTAGTTACCTTGCCATACCACTATGATTTATTGTACATCTTTTATTAATAAACTGCAGTTACCCCACCACCACTACCCCTTCCAGAAAGACATTAAAACAAATCTGAATTCTACTGTCCTTCTTAAATATTTTTGAAA
>PVKS010030785.1:0-24047 GCA_004027875.1 Aplodontia rufa
AGAGAAAGAATAAAAAATGAGTTCATGTGTATAAAGTAACAAAAGAATGAAAGAGTAAAAAGTAAAGGAATTTAAATCAGGCTCATGGACTAGAAAATGGAAACAAAATGTCTAGAAATGAAAATAAAATCTCAAGAAGCAAAATCAATGGATCTGATGAGAAATAGATTTAGAAAAGAGTAAATCAAGGTAAAATTATACCTGAAGAACTACCCAGAAAGCCGGGAGGCAAAATAACAAATTCCATAACGACAGTATCTAAGGTAAGACATGGAATGTGGAAAGAGCAAATACAGCAAAATAAATAAAAATTCAAAGACATGTCAGCTGAATATTGTCTGGAAGAGAAGAAATACATAGAACCACAAATTTTGAGAGTTAAAAAAATGTTCAAGTAGAGGAAATAAGAAATCCACATACAGACATAAGAACAACACTGCTAGGCCATCATGATGAAAAGCAGGAGGAGAGAAAAGGAACAAATAACTTAGAATTGAAGTTAGACTGACAGGTCACATGTTAATCATGGTAATGAGAAGCAGAGTAAAGAGCATATATCCAAATTCCTGAGAGAGTGTTTGTCAACGTGAAGTTGAGATCCTGCCAGAATTTCTTTCATGAAGGATGCAAATTAAAGATTTATTCCATAAAAACAAAATGAGGAACTTACCCTAGAAAACCCTCACTACAGCAAAGCATCAAGGATTATCTTAATGTTAAAGAAGATGGAAAAAATAAAATCCTAAGCTGACAGAAGGAATATGAAAGTGGTAAATACACAGATATATAAAATCATAATCATTGCGTAAACAATAACCTTGCAGAATTAGAGGGACACAATCAGGCCATGTAACAAAGGCACATAATTCAGGATAGTAGATTTGGACGGTTGGATTACGAAGAAAATCCACTAGAGACTCATGTTTGTTAAGAATAACTCTCCCCAAAACTCACCCATGAATTCAAACAAACCTAATCTTAGTGCCAGGAGACTTTTGTTTCTGTTTTTAGGAACCAGCAAGTCAGTTCTAAGATTACTAGGAAATAGGAGAGGATTTTTGATTGCCTAAATAATCTGTTTTCCTTTTGCAAAAGTTCAGGGACTGAAACTATTTAATTTTGAGACTTTTGTAAAGTTATGACAAGCCAGGAGGAAACAACACAACAACAACAACAACAAAAAAGAACAAAGTTAAGATGGCCAACATGAAGTTAGAAATACAGATAAAGTTCGCACATGCAGTTAACTGGTTCTCAACATAAGCACTTCACTGTTCAAAAGGGACATGGTTTTCTTTTTAGTAAATGGTGCTGGAACAGACAAATAAACCTCCTGCCAAGAATGACCCTCAATAACATTCTTAAAGTTAATTCCGGACAAATCATAAAATCTCAAAACTATAAAGCTTTCAGAGGAAAACATAGGAGAGTGCCTTTTTTATCTTGTGGCAGGCAATGATTTATTAGAAAGAGCACTATTGAGAAATGGAAATTTATCAAAATTAAAATCTCATCAAAACACTTAAAAATAGGAACTCATCAACTAGGAGAATATACTTGCTATATCCATGTAAATGAAAAGTAATTTTCTCCAGTACATGTAGCAAATCAATAACAAAAGTGTGGAAAACATAACTGTGAAGACGTTGGGCAAAAGGATTTCAATAGACTCCTCCCAAAAGAACACATTTGAATAGTCAGTTTATCACACAGTAAGGTGTTCAATATCATTAGTTATTAGGGAAGTGAAAACCATAAGTACCATTGTATTGTCACTGAAATAACGAATTACAAAGGAGTATCAACATCAGTAGTAAGGATATAAAATTCTGCACCTATCTCAGAACGAAGATGGGCTATTATGTTATTAATCTATTAATGGGTGGCACATTACCCCCAGTGTTGCCGTTTCAAACAACAGCCACTTATTATTCCACAGTTTCCTTGTAGGTACAGCTTAGCTGATTCCTTTGGGTTAAGATCTTTCAGGAGGTTACAGTTAAGCTTTTTTGGCCCGGAGCTGAGATCTCATCAAATTCTTGACTTGGGGAAGATCCACTTCCAAACACTCCTACGGTTATTGACAAGATTCAGTTCCCTGTAGCTAGTTGCTTTGAGGACATTAGTCCCACATGGAAAATGTCCTCGCCTCACCTTTGGTTCATTGCTGCAACCAAAAAACCTAACTAGAGAAGAAAAGGTTTATTTGAGGCATCACAGATTCAGAGGTCTCTATCCATCAACAGTCAACTCCGTTCTTCAGGGCCTAAGGGGAGGCGGAACATCATGGCAGAAAAGTGTGGTGGATGAAAGAGGCTCAGGACATAATGATTAGGAAATAGAGCTCTGTTCAACTGGGACAAGATATCAACCCCAAAGATACAACCCCAATGACCCACTCCCTCCACATACACCCTATCTGCCTACAGTTACCATCCGATCATCCAGTTAATCTTTATCAGTGGATTAACATATTGATTGGGTTAAGGCCTTCATGACCCAGTCATTTTAACTCTAAATCCTTTTGCATTGATTCATGCATGAGCTTTAGAGGAACATCTCTTTTCTAAACTATAACTCTCCCCTTAGGCTAAAGGAACACAAGCCCAGGATAGTAACCACTCTTTATATCCTAATTGAGTGAGTGATAGACCATCACTTTGGCCATATTCTATTTGCATAGAAGCCCATATCTACCTCACATTGGAGAGAATTACGTAAGAACGTGAGTACCAGGAGACAAGGATCATGGAGGACCAACCTGGATGCTGCCTTACCACAGTTACTAAAGGCTCGTCTACTTTATGACCTAGCAATTCCACTCACATGTACTTATTCAAGGAAATGCTTTCCTCAAAAAGACCTGCTGTGTACTATGACCAAAATACCCAACAATAGTTTATTTTGGTTCACAGTTCTGGAGGTTCAGCCATGGCTGGCTGAGTCCATTGCTCTGGATGCAAGGCAGTGCTCCATTCACAACTGCCAGGGACAGGGAGAAGGAGGGGGAAGAGGTCACAGGGAAGATGCACCCTTCCAGGGCACATCCCACGTGCCTACAGTTACTACACCGTCAGTGCAATCAAGCCAGGATGGACCTATTAGGAAACAATGCTCCTGATCTAATCATTCCACCTCTGAAAATTCCTGCATTAATACAGCAGCTTTTGGGGTATAGCTCACATCCAAACCATACTACTTGAATAAAAATGTTCATAGTACTTTAGCCAAAATCTGGAAACAATCAGATGTCTCTTAACCACGTATTGTGTAAGCAAATCAGAGTCTGTGCATGAATTGATCATTACTAACCAATAGAAAGAATGAAACAGCTATGTGGAAGAATCACAGAAGTTTCCAAAGTCATGAAGGTATAAGAGTTACGAGTCTCCTTATCTCAAGTTTAGGAACAAGATGGAGCTGCTGAGACAAAAATGAGAAGAGCACTTGTCTTTGTGATCAGCAAAGACACGTCATGAGATGGATGCTTGGTGATTACAGGGAACCACATTCACAAAAATTCATCAGCGTGTATAATTAAGATCTGCACATTTCAATGTATGTGAATTTTACCTCAGTAAAAAGGCATCTGAAAGTAAATAATCCAATCACAAGGGAAATACACAAAAAATGATCATAGAGGATGGTTGATATGTTTAAGTGTAGGAAAAGTATCCAAATATAAAATACTAAACTATATCAAAAGGCAAAGGATTACAAAAACAAAAGGGAATCCCCACATACTGATAAGATGATCAGGAAGACAGAACCATTCTAAGCTGGGTTCTATCTAACAACATACCCCCTTTAGTAACTGATAGCTTAAGACTGATTTAGAACACATTTCTGCTTTGTTTTCCATTGATTGATTGATTGATTTTTGGTGGTGATAGGGATTAAACCCAGGGCTTCATGAATGCTGGGCAAGCACTCTGTCAGTGAGCTATTTCCCAGGCCCAGGTGCATACTCTTTGTCATGGAATATTTATCAAAATTGACACGTTCTGGGCCCCAAAGAGAGCCTCAATTTTTAAAGCATTGATTTTATACAGAAAAGATTCTCTATCATAAGACTTTCATTTCAAAAATAATGTTCAAATCTATGATTAAACTATACATTAGAAACATCTAGAAATCTATAGTAGTATCATAGAAATTCAGGAATAACTTTCTATAAAACAAGACACAGAAGAAATTAAAATTAAATATTTACCTCTGTCAAAAAATGCTTAACCCTGGGGCTGGAGTGGTAGCTTAGCAGTTACAGCACTTTGCTTGGCATGCGTGAGGACACAGGTTCAAACCCCAGCACCACACACACAATGAAATGTCAGAGCAGTGAAAGCCACATGAAAAACTAAATAGATTCTCTTTCTCTCTCACTGTCCCTCTCCCTCTTAAACAACAACAAAAAACTTAATCTTCTATTAAAATTAGAGATAAAAATCAACAAAGTAGCACATTTTAGACCTCAGAAAAGCTGGAGAGTTATCTGGAAAAAAAATCAAGAACTACAAATAAAGATAAAATAGGATGGAAAAATTTAGCTATTTTAAAACACTAATGAAAATAAAACTCAGGTAGTATAATCAAGAGAAGATAAGAGAACTATGAATACAGGGTGTATTAAAAGAAACACCCTGGGGATATTATAAAAAAAACTTTGCCAACAAACTTAAACCTTTATATGAAGTGGGACAGGATCAAGAGGGAAAAAAGATAATTTGCAAAAAGCAACCTGAGAAAAAAACAGAACTGTATAACAGGAAAAAAGATGTTTTTCTATCAAGTGAAGTTTAAACACACAAGGGACTGGGTTGGAGCAGTGGCTCAGTGGTTACAGCGCTTGCCTGGCATGTGTGAGAACATGGGTTTGAGCCCCAGCACCATGCACACAATGAAGTGTCAGAGCACCAAGAGCCATATGAAAAACTAAATTCTCACTGTCCCTCTCTTTAATAAATAAATACACAAGAACGAATAATTCTAATCTTTCATAAATAATTCTGGATCATAGAAAAGTGATAGAAACTAACACTGGCATTATAAGGAACTTTGCAGACTATACTCATTTAGGAATTATTATGATTTGGATGAAAGGTATCCCCCCAAAAGCTTTATGTGTGAGACAGTTCAAGAAAGGGTAAGCAGTGAAATGATTAGGTTATGAGAGACAATCAGTGGGTTAATTCCCCGATAGGGATCAATTAGGTGGTAACTGAAGGCTGGTAGGCTGTGACTGGAGGAATGGGTCATTGGGGCTACACCTTCGGGGTATATATATTGATTCCGGTGAGTGGAAGTCTCTCTTGTGATACCATGCCTTGAGCTGCTTCCTTCCACCACCAATGATGTTCTGTCTCACCGAGAGCCCCAAGTATGGACCCAGGCATCTATGGACTAAGACCTCCAAAATCATGAGCCCCTAAATGAGCTTTTCCTCCTAATTTGTCCTTGTCAGGTCAGGTGTTTTAGTCACAGCAATGAAAAACCTGACTAAAATAGGAGTGAAGATGAAAAAATTCCTAAAAATTAAGACTTCATTTCAGAACTATATAAAAAAGATAATTAATGGCAAACCTGGGATAATGACAAAGCACAGTAATGATTATTGGAAAATTAATATAATACACCATATTCATATATTAAAGATATATTATTTCTATATTATTTCAATAGATAACATTTCCTTATATTATAAAATATATTTGAAAAAATTTACAACAATGATAGACACTCTTAGAAAATAAGACTAGAAGGGAATTTCCTTATTCTGTTAAAAAGTATTAAAAGGGGAAAATTCCCTAAAACAAAAATTATACCGAATGCTAACTGCAATATTGAAAGTTTTCTTAAAGTTGGGAAGATGCAATATTTTTATTTCCTTACTTTTAATCAATACCATATTTCCTAGTGTGTACAGTATGAAAATAAAAAGTCTAAAAAGTGAAAATATAGAACTATCACAATTTAGACTTAACAATGGCTATAATGGGATAGAATATATATACACATATAAATTCATATCTATATACATATATATATACATACACATACATACATAAATTTATTCACACATAGAAAAGGAAAAGCAATAAGAGAAATCCTGTTTTATTAAAAATTCATTTTCATTAGCCAGGAAAGATATGTCAAGCTATTGAAGTACGTCAAAGAAAACAACGAATCAAACAGATACAACAAACATATAATGTTCATGGATTGAACTTAAATCCCAGCAAAATTCCAACAGTATTTCCATGTGAAATTTAAGTTCCAAAATTTACATGAAAGACCAAGAATAGTAAGACATTCCTGAAAAAGAAGAAAATGGTAGAAGGATTTGCCTTATGAAATACAAAGAATTTTAAAACTGTAGTAAATAAAATATTTCAAGTATTTTTAGGGATGGTCAAAAGGAATAATCCAATAGCCTAGAAAACTCCCAAAGAGAACCACAGTAGGTGGAAATGCCATTTGTGACACAGCTGAATATGAGCTTTTCAACATGATCTGGAGATCCCCTTCATCTGTTCAGATCCCAACCTCACACCATACACAGAAATCAATTCCTGAGGAATTAGAGACAATAAAAAATCAAAGCCTAAAAGTCTTGAAAACTATAAAGAACATCATGACCTCTGTGTAGGAAATGACTGCTCAGAGAAGACACAGAAATCACCAACCCTATAGGAAAAGGAGGGTCTGCTTTAAGATGCAAGATGCATATTTCTGTTCACGCAAAGATGTGGAACAGAGGATGGCAAGCCAAGCCACAAACTGGAAGAAATTATGAATCTACAGAACTGCTCAATATTTTTCAACATATATACTTCATGAATCACATCAAAAACATTTTAAAATTATTGAAACAGACAAAAAAAATTGTACTGAAGAAAATCCCAAATGGTTTACAAATGCAAAGATGTCTCAGTGCTAATTAAGGAAATGCATTTTTTAAAGCCAGTAGCATCCTGCTCCACATTCATTTCATACTTAAGATTATCCCGTGTTAGCAAGAATGAGGAACTGGAACTCGACACACTTCTGGTGGAGAAGTCAATCGGAACAACCACTTTTGAAAGCTGTTTGGCATTTCTAATAATGACAAAAATGTATCTCCTCTAGGAATAGCAACTCTAGTCTCCTGTGTCTCAGAAAGATTTCTGCATGTGTGCGCCAGTAGCATATGCAAGGATGTATGTAGATGTGCTATTTGTAGAAACAAAAACCTGGAACCAATGCAAACACCCAAGAGAGAATGGATAACACCAGGCAAGCAAATAAAATAGAACTCCGTGCCAGAACATGGGAACATAATGTGAAGGGGGAACGAGTCACTAAAGAGTTATGTAAGTGGAATTACTCTGTGTATAACGTTCAAAAACATCAAGTAATAAACAGAATATTATTTAAGGAAGCAAACTTGTAGAATATTATAAAGCAAAGTGAGAAAATAATAGACACCAAATTCCAAATTGTACTTATTATTGGAGAGGGAAAGAAATGGATGGGATTCAAAGATGAGCTCAGGGTACTTCCAATGAGAGAACCCCCTTTTTTCTTAAAAAGAATGGTGAGCGTACAAGTCCTCTTGCTTGACATTCTTCATAAAATCCTTGTGTTTTTATAAATATTCTTTTTCATCTGTTAGTAGAATTTAAGATGTCAGAACAAAATTAATTCTTTTTTAATCAGCAAAAATGTCAGAAGCCCTGGTGACAGCAGTTAGAATAGCAGCTGCCGTTTAGGGACAGTATCTCCATCTTCTTCACATTCAAGTCAACGTCAGTTGGCGGATATCACTGTGCTGGGACTGTTGTTTCATTTATAGGCTTCTTGTGAGTGCCTCATCAGTATCACCTAGAGACTGTTTACAAATGAGAAACAATCGGGGGGGCACAGTGGCACACACCTGTGAGCTCAGCAGCTTGGGAGGCTGAGGCAGGAGAATCACAATCCAAGCCAGCCTCAGCAACTTAGCAAGACCCTGTCTCAAATAAAAAATAAAACACGGGCTGGGGATGTGGCTCAGGGCTAAGCGCCCCTGGGTTCAAACCTAATATGAAAAAAAAAAAAACCCAGCAAGAAATATTGTGTTCTGGGAAGTACACATCACTTCTCAGCCATCTGTGGTGCTATCCTTGTTCTCACTGGTGTGGATGAGTTTTGGAAACATGAAAACTAATTCTACAAAGAAAGATGAGACATTTAATTACAGAGAATAAGGTAAAGAGAGAGATAGGAAAAACAGTTTTCGTGGAAGTGGCATGGTGCCTTCGAGAGCACACCACGTTTGGATTCCACTAAATTGAGTCTGAATCTTGCCTCTGCCTTTTAACTTCAAGTAAAAGCCTGAGCAAGCCACCTGCCTCAGTTTCCTCATTTGCGTAATTGGGACCACAGGAGCAAACTTGTATAATATTATAAAGAAAAGCAAGAAAATAATAGACACAAAATTCCAAATTATACTTATTACTGGAGAGGGAAAGAAGATTCACACAAGGAAGTCATTCACACACTAGGTGAACCCTTAATAAATTATACCTGATGTTTGCAGCAAAAAATAAGACCAATGAAATAAGGTGGATCAAATCCTAAATGATTGAATAAACGCTGCTTCACATCTTTCCTAAGGGCTTTGAGAGGGTCTGATTTTAAAAAATGACACAGCCAATCCTTCGGGGAAGATGTGTTTGTGGGTGAAGTACATTGTCTCAGTGTTCTTCTCTATTCTGCAAAGCTTGAGAGACAGGTACTGTAGATTAGAAATGGTCTGTCACTGAGAGGGAGAAGCTGAGTTAGCTGATGATAGGAGGGAGGGAGGGAAGGAAGGAAAGGTGGCCTGCGCAGATGGACTCCAGCCTGGGGAAGGTGGAGCCAGCAGCGGTGTCAGAGTAGCAACCTGCACTAAAAGGAGCCCAGCATCACCAGTAATGGAAACAAAGGTGTCAGAAAACTCAGAGCAAGCTAGGCACGCCAGCCAGGCTGCAGGGGAGGAAATAGGAAAGTGGCATCAAACTGTCTCCACATCCGGAAGATGAGAGGTGGTCAGGAACACAGGAGAAGCTCGAGTGGGTCTGACTGAGGCCTAGGCAAAGGCTCCACTGCAGACACATCACTTCCTGTTGCCCTGGCAACCAGTCACCTTCCTTATCCCTTGACAGCATTTCACCTGGAGAAATGCCACATGCAAATGAAGAAAACCAGAAAAACAGGCGGAAGCACCCCCAGCTCCGGCAACCACGGTGAAGGTCTCCTGAGGAGGAGAAGGCGGGACTGGGGGAGTTTAGCTATCAGCAAAGGAGTAAGGAAAGAATGAACTTGAGAATAGGCCAAGTACTTGCACAAGTGCGATAGGCCTGTTGCTTCTCTTTATGACTCCAGCTGAGTCCATCATAGGTGGAAACAAAACCCAAGGAGAACGGTGTTGCCTGGAAGCCATCATTAAGAACCCAGACCTAGAGGTGTGAGGTGCAGTCATTTTTTTTTGCTGTCTCAACTAAAAGACCTGACAATAATTTTAGGAGGAAAAGTGTATTTTGAAGGTTCATGGCTTCGGAAGTCTTAGTCCACAAGAGGCCGGCTCCATTCCTTGGGGCAGGAGGTCAGGCTGAACAGGAGCTCAAGGCGTCATGTCACAACCTCACATTGTCACATGGGGAAGCAGAGCAGAGAGAGAAACTCCATCCCAGATACAGAATATGTACCCGAAGGCACTACCCCAGTGACCCATCTCCTCCAGCCACACCCTGCCTGCTATTCCCTAGGAGGGGATTAACTCCATGATTGGATCAAAGCTCCTACAGCCCAATCATTTCACCTCAGCCTTCACACTGTCACACATGAGCTTTGGGGGACACCTCACACTCAAACCATAACACCCCTGGACATTTATGTAACATGGCCTGGGACTGCTTGGAGGTGGCATCTCACTGGTCACATTGTTCTTCTCGCCCCTTACTGAGGCTCTAGAGGGTTTTCCCTGCCCAGAGAGAGTGATGGAAATAGAGGATGATGTTCCTTTATAACATCTTTGGGGTGTCCAAAAGTTACAAACATTGACTCAGAAAATTGGTCCGAATAAAAGCACTTTGAAAGCCATTGCTGAGGTCCGTGCCTCCTACTTTGTAACAGAAAAGAGGATTGTGATACATTCCTGTCTGAGAGTAATATTAAAATCTATACTATTCAGGGGATGATGGAGTTTTAGTTAATTTTTCTATTCACCTTCTATTAAGATGATATGCTTCGGACATTCTATTAAGGTGAATTAGAAAAAAAAACGCCCAAGGCATATTATCATCTATTTTACCATCATAATTAGAACATAGCATGGCTGATTCACCTTCTTTCAGTTTACTTCTTATCTTACATTCAATGAAATTTACTAATGCACAGAGACATGAAACCTACCTCTGCAATCAAGACACAGAACAAAACTCTACAACATCCCCTCCTATTATCTGTTATTTGTCAAAAAACCACCTCACCTCCCAGCCCCTGGCAACCACTGACCTGTTCTGAATCTTCTTTTTTTTTTTTTTTTTTTTTGTGCCAGGGATTGAACCCAGGGTACTCAACCCCTGAGCCACATCCCCAGCCTGTTTTATTTATTTTTTTGAGACAGGGTCTTCCTAAGTTGCTTAGGGCCTTGCCAAGTTGCTGCAGCTGACTTTGAACTTAGAATTCTCTTGCCTCAGCCTTCCAAGCTGCTGGGATTATAGGAGTGTGCCACCATGACCCAGCCTGAATCTTCTTTTGACAACTACATTGTAGAATAAGGCTCAAAACTACGTTTTAATTTGCTGGTATAATAACAGTAATGCCAATCCAGGTTGAGTTCCTTAATGGAAAAATCCAAAATGCTCCAAATAATTAAACTTTTTGAATGCTGAATAGAAGGCAGCAAAAGTTTCAAATTTTGAAGTATCTTGGATTCCGGATTTTCAGATCAGGGATGCTCAACTATTAAAGTCCATGCGAACATTACAAAATTCTTTTAAAAAATAAAAAATTGGAAATACTTCTAGTTCCAAGCATTTTAAGTCATTTCAACCTATAATAGTTAATATATGTGTGCATTTTTCCATGTGACAGGCACTATTTGAAGCGCTTTATAGAGGAAACTTGCTGTTTCATGAAATTATAGCAAGAAAAGAGAGGGAAAGAAGAGGAAAGGGAAGAAAAACTTGCCCATAATCCAATACTTGCCACACCATGCCTCAATTCCAAGCAGGTCTTGTTCCTACATCTAATTTCTTAACTTTGTATTTCACCTCCAAGGAGAAAACAAAGTAAGGCCAAGTGGAAAGAGTATGTACCAATTTCAGTTTAGACCTAGGATTATCCTGTTCTTTTTTTAAAGTATTGTGACTTTGATTAATTATACCAATAAAGCAATAATAGCAATAACTGAATGGGTATAAGATAACATGAAGAGGCGGGAGCGGTGGCTCAGCAGTTATGGTGCTTGCCTGGCAAGCGCTAATACGCAAATTCAAATGTCAGCAAACACGTACACAGCGAAGTCTTGGAGCAAGGAAAGCCACATGAAAAACTGAATGAAATTGATTCTCTTTCTCTCACTCTCCCTCTCTCTCTCAAAAAAAAAAAAAAAATGAAGCCATGATCCTGGAGAACCTTCCTTCTGACTGTTGTGAAATAGAGTGAAGAGAAAGCCTAGACCCCTTCTATTCTGTCATAAATTTGACCAGGTTTACAAAGCAAAACCTAGAACCTAGAACCTGATCAAATTCTGAAATGCTCTTTCGACACCCTGAGCACTAACCTTCTCCGAAATTCACCAAAAAAGGAATAGGATGTTTAATGTTCAGCTTGTGTGTGTTTCAGGTTGGAGTCTCCGACCCGGTCTCTGGTGATGGAGGCCCCAAAAGGTGTAGAAATAAATGCAGAAGCTGGGAACATGGAAGCCACCTGCAGGACGGAGCTGAGGCTGGAATCCAAAGATGGAGAGGTAAGGGCTGGGAAGAGCAGAAGCTCAGTACAGGTCCCCGAGGCCAACCTTCCAGAGCTGGTTTGCCACTGACATTGAGCCTACACTGTTTCAACTGAGGAAGCCAATCAGAAGGTTTTATTTCCTGGAACCAAAAGTTGAATAACTAAAGCTAAAACCATAAAACATAACAGTTAGATTCATTATTTGTAAAGTGCTACAATAATGGAATGTATTTGCAAGCACAGAACTATATGACCGTAAAAATGGATACCATTTCCAAATTCTCTCTTGCTACCTTAAAATAATATTTAGTTAGCCAGCATGATTACACTATGTATCTCCCCCGTCTGGCTAAAGATGAACTTCACTTGCATGGAGTTATTTTATATTGTATATTTCTATTTTCATGGGGAATGGAGAGTCAGATCCAACAGCTATTCTAAACCAGAGTGTGCTAAAACTTAATAGGGCAAAACTAGGTAACCAGAAGGAAGGGTTGCATATATTCATTCTTTTATCCAACCACAATCCCATTTGTGGAAGCACAAATGCTGCTTGTGTTTTTATAAGCAAACTCAGTTTTATCTCCTCCACACACCCCCCAAAGTGTGATTTCACTGCACACTTTTAAATAATTCAAAGTGTTTATCAGTGAGCTTTTAAATTTAAGAATAAAAATAAGGAGAAAACCTGAGGTTGTTTTTAAGGCAAAACTCTATTCTCCTTTTCCTAACCAGTCACTGGGAGTCTCCCCTGCCTCTATACATCCACCCTATGGATATAAAAGCCCACTCTTTTGATTACTTTGGCATTTACTATTTTAAAATAATCAGAAAGAGCACTCAATTATCGCAGCTGCTTCTTCAAATAGCCACAAACTGCAAACCACACACATCAAAACAGTGACTACACCTCACAGATGAAGTTCACAGTTGTCAGAATTCGAACTCTGGAGGAAGAAGTTGTAATCATAAATCTAAGGACACTTTCACCACTGCTAATGTTTTATAGTCATGGGTCTGTCAAAGTAGATTCTATACAATATCAGCAACACAAATTTTTCATAAAAGAAGGCTTGCCTGCCGTTTATATTTTGGAAAATGCTGTGTGCACCCCTCTCCTCTAAATGACTCATGTTCACATGACCATATGTAGGGTCTGAAAATTGTTAAACACACCATTTCCATTTATTTGACTGTAGGGCACTATTCACATTCTGCACCTCCTACTTTTGCAAAACTGCTGAAGTTGGTGATTGTGGCATTGTCTTGCTAGAATATTCGTTTCTGGGAGGGTACAGATTGCCCCAGTCTTGCGCGTCTCCAAATCCTCAGTGCGAGATTGCTGAACACACTGTAGTGCTCCTGAGCCTTGCACAGAACCGAACAGTCCCCTGCTTGCTGTCCCTGCATGCCAACAGCACAGACGACAGTCTTCACTGACCCTCCTTCCTGTCCGCTCTCTTCAGATCAGGTTAGATGCTGCGAAAATCAAACTACCTAGACTGCCTCATGGATCCTACGCACCCACCGGGACGAGGCAGAAGGTGTTCGAGATCTGCGTCTGTGCCAACGGGAGACTCTTCCTGTCCCAGGCGGGAACTGGTTCCACTTGTCAGATAAACACAAGTGTCTGCCTTTGAAAGACTATCCGGAGTGGACAATGTCGGCAGCATAAAGGCCTTTTTTGTGGCTTCAGACACTGGCTGCCAGCTATTTTTACTAGAACACAGAAAGCCTATCAAAGACCTTGTGTGTGTGTGCGTGTGCGCACGTGTGGGCAATTGTATGTGTATGCGTGAGCGTGTTTGCCTGTGTGAGTGGATATAAATATATATAAATATATATAAATAAATATATATATATCCTCTGTATAAAATGACGTTTCAGTACAAAAGGAACCATGGGTGACCCTGTGATGTCCACTGTCATTTTCCATCCCATCCCCCACCACCTACATGGCAGAAGTCAAAACATTGACTCAGTCCCGACATTCCCCAGACCATTCAAAAATCACAGAGTATTGAACACTTGAAAATACCCATTAACATGTTCAAGTCACAACACATCATCTTCCTTTGCGTCATCAGAGGCGGCGATGGCGGGAATGACCAAGTCACACTCAAGTGCTGAGATCCTTGTGTGACACCTACACACCTCAGGCCGAGGGCACAGCTCAGTGGCAGAGTGCGAGCTTAGCAAGTGAAAGGTCCTGAGTTCCATCCTCAGCACCACCACCAATCCTTGGAAATAACAGATGTTTGGTTTCTATTTCTTAGTCTAGTAAGACTGTCCCATGGCCGCTTCAAGTCAGAGATGTGTCAGTGCCATCAAACTCAGCATGGGAACTCAAAATGACCACCCTCCCCCTGCAGGCAAGTGTATTGGACCTTTAGTCATTGCGTGAATGAGAAATATAAATCTTAACAAATGTTTTACTGCTCACCCAACTCCAGCTTATCGTACTTCCTTTAAACTCACACATTCTCCCACAGTCAAAATTAGAGCTGTAAATCAGCACAAAATAGGGTAACAGCTGCTCCTCAGTCAGCTAGAAGCTACTCAGTGGCCTGGCAGGCAAAGAATAAATGGGTAAAATGTTTCTGTTTAAAGGGAAAAAATGGTTCAAAAGCTGTTATAGTCTCACTTCTGATTTTCTCCAACAGACTCCAATCCTAAATTATCAGGTCGATCAAAGTCCCCCCAAAAGTGGAAGCCTTACTCTAAGAAAAAGTCATTTTAAGATGGATATCTAATTAAAAATAGCCTAGGGAACCCACCTGCCTTTCATGTATTTCTTGGGGTAGGTAATTTAGAGACATGCTGTGTTTTTAAAGGCATGCATGAACTCTGTGGTTTCTAATCTTAAGTATTTTCTTTCAATGTTGGAATATTCATATTCCTAAATCCACTATTGTGTTTTCTTGAGGAATCCTAAGTTGAAAGCATTACATGCTGCCAAATTTGCTCACTGAAAGTCAATGTCAACTCAGTCACATGTCTGGATCAGAATCAATGTGTGCCCTGGGGCACAGCAGCACCCACTGCCCCATGCAGGGAAGCAGCTAATTCCCGCCATCAGCTACCTCTCATCACTCCATCTTCATCACCACGCTCCAGGGTCACCCTGGCCAGCTCTTGTGCTGGGACAGGGGATTACACCATCTCTGTTCAAAGAGGGGGAAATGTGCCTATGCCTTAAGTCAATGCACTCAGCAAGGAGAAGCACATCCTATTTATCTGTTACCTGTAGTTTCTTTTGGGTGATTGGAGGGGAATGGCTTAGTTATGACTCAGCATCAAATCCTGGTAGACAAATCAAATGGCTAACAGATGTGGACTCGAAGGAGCCCAGAATGGAGATTAACCGGCTTAGAAAGTCCCGGATGCCATTTGACAAGCAATGTCCCCACAATCTTAAATGAAGCCCTATGTATAGGCCTGAATGGTATTTGTTGTTGTTTTGGTTTGGTTTGGTTTTGCTTCAACAAGGTTCTAATTATTATTACTTCGCAAGCAGAGGAGAGTTTGTCATAAAAGATACGCAGGTTTGATATTTTTGAGACGCACTCAAGCTGAGGTTCGCACACAGGGGATGTAAAAAAGAGCCGTGTGTCTCTTAGTTTCCTAGAGGACAGGTGGGGTGGTCCAGCTACTCTGCTGGCTTCCTCCCAGCCTTGTGCCCCTTGTTCTCACTTGGATCATGTACAAAAGAATTGGGTTGGTCGATCTTGGGGAAAGGCCATAAGAGTGCTTATAGATTGTAGCACTAAGGTCCAGAAAGAATACGATAAATGATAACGGCTGCTCTGGGTCAGTATTGCCAATACCCTGTTGGGTCCCACAGTCTGCACGCATCACAGCCAGGGTTCTTCCAAGCCAGGAAAATCCCTCCTTGGCTGTTCAGAATACCTACCGCATATCACTCAGACAAACAATATAGCTCACAGTATATTGTGGCGAAACACACCGAGGACAGGTTTGAGTTGTTTTAAGCAGACAGGCCATCCTCTCTGCATTTTGCCATCTAACATACATCATCTATGGATGATGAGAAAACAAAGTTCCCTGAACCACTTTCCTCTGATTTTGTTGTAATCATGACATGAAAGTCTGAGATTAGCACCTTGGAAGTTTTATGCCTATTAAAAAAAAAAAAGAAAAGAAAAAAGAAATTGGTATGATACCATTTACAAAATTTAATTCTAAAGGTAATCAGATCACAAATATAAGAAAAATAGCAATCAAGATTATAAATGAAGCCCGTTCTGGGCAACACACGATAAAAGTCTGACTTCCGTTTATGTTAAATGTTCACAATTAAGATAATAAGCAGAAACTCCAGTGTGGGTGAAATTATGTTTTTCAGTTCAGACCTCAGAAATTGGTAAAATGCATTGTAAGTCCTTCAATGTACTTTTCTTCCTCTCCCAGTGTCCTCCAAACAGAATATCTGTCCATGGTCATAAGAGAAAGTTTTATTTGAATTCTAGGGGGGGAAATAGATTTTACATTAAAATCAGCTAATCCCTAATTTTAAAAAATGAAATTCTTTCTAATCTTTATATAAAATACCTGCTAGACAATCACACCTTTGGTTATAGCAAACGCCTGGCAATATAACAGAGTTTGAATGAATCTTCAATACGCTGGAAGTTCTAGAATGCTACTAATCTCTGGAAGATGTTTTGTTAATTAAAAAATGATCTCCAAATACGTTTAACATTTAGTTCAACTTGATATCTGCTCAATAAGTAGCTTCCATCCTGGGAAACTACTTCAGTATGGTGGAGGTTTCCGAAAGCCTTATGGTGGCATCTACCAGGGTAGAAACTTGACACGGGGCTATTAATCGTTTTGTCACCCAGGGACAGAACTTGAAACTTGAATTGGCTTTTAACTTCAAGTCATATTCCCTGTGGATACTTTTCATTGTACATACAGAAGCCATAGACCAAAGATTGCTTGAGGTTTGACCCTAGAGCAAGGGTCAGCAAACTCTGACCTGGAGACCAAATCTGATTCACCACCAGTTCTTGTAAATAAAGTTTTCTTGTCACACAGCCATGTGCTTTCATTTACACGTTGTCTATGACTGTTATCCCTCTACCACTCCTGGGTCATCAGCCCGCATGGCCTGCTAAACATAATGAACACCATTTGGCTATTTACAGAGGAAGTTTGCTGACCCCTGGCCTAGAGGCCTTGTGTGGTGTGTGTTGGCCTCTGCAAGAGAGGAAGCAAATCTCCTAGAAGCTGGGGTAAGCCTGCATTTTTGTCTGGGCATGGGAATATAAATACTCGGCAAATCAATTTGGGAAGGAAGGCCTTTCTTGAACTACATGAAGAAATGATTCATCTGTTGGAGAAACACAAAATCGGAGGATTGGGAGGAACAGGGAGAAAGGAATGAGAGGAAGTTCAGTGGAAAAGGAAAGCTGGGATCGATCCTCCTATAATCTTTGTTGAGGATTCTTAACTGATAGGTCAGCCTCACTGTGTGATGAGAGTCACGAGGCGGGATGATGTGGTTGAGATTTACCACCTTTATCCTGAGAACTTTCTCCTGTCTAATCTCACCGAAAGTTTCCATGTCATCTGCCCATCCTCAGGAGGATGACTGCCCCAAGGTCCTCCAGGGAGATTTTTTACTTTATTGTCTTTTCTGGCCTCCGTTATCTCCATTATCCATGTCTCCAGGGTTCTTCAGGCTCCTGGAGACACAGTATGCCTGAAGGTGCGGTGGCAAAGACAGATAATTGGAAGTACTGGAAGAAGCAGGATCTTAAAATACATAGGAAGATAAGATACAGGAAAGTTCTTTTTATGAAGCCATTGGTGGGAGGAAGAAGAGTAATGCCAGTTTGCTTTTGTTCCCAAGAATCTAGGTCTTTTGCTCCCTGGTACTGAGTGTTAAAAAGGGCCATATTTTGAATTTGACATCCCTGATTCTGTATGGGAAGGCAGGTTCCTACCAGAAATTTGTCTCTTCAGTTAACATCCCTTTTGCTAATCGAATGCTTTATACTCGATGTTGTTAAAACACCATCAGTTAGGAAAGACCCCTTGTAAGTGTGAGTATTCATGCTGGGGAGGAAGGATTATTTTTTTTTTAAAAAATGAAAATGGTCATCATTTACTAGTTCCTAATCTATATCAAATAAGGGCCTTCTATGCAGAAACAGATGAGAGAAGATTAAGGTACCGCAGAAGGATAATACCTTGCTTTTATTTGAGGTAAAAGTTATCATGATGTTTGAAAAGAGTAATAGATCCATTTCCATACTGATCCTTTTCTATAAGGCTCTATGAGAGCTTAAAAATCTCATTTGAGGAAGTTGTAAACAACGCCAGTTCTCCCTCACTCCCTGCCCCAGGAAATCTTAGGTACAAAGAGGATAAAGAAGCAGTTCCTTGAATGACACATTCGCATGGTGCCAGTGGGGGAAAAAGTTAGAAAGAAACAACCTTAGAAAACAGGCCTTTTATCTCCAAGATAAAATATCTCCCTTGTGATCTTTCATCACTTTCTCCTTGGTAGAGGGTTCTCCCAGTTCCAACATATTTCCATTCAAATAGTCAAAGTTACTGCATTGGGATGTCACATGCATCTCTTTCTTTGTGCTAATCGGAATTTAAAATTATACAGTTGCCTCTGAATTTCTCACTCACAAAGCCAAACCACTGATAAGAGATAAAGCTGCGGGAAGCCAGCTGCCCCTGCCACCAAAGCACACCCCGGCATCAGCTCTTTCACAAGCAATGTCATTTCTATGGTCCTTAAAAGCTGTCTTCATAATGGAGTCCTTGAAGATTTTTCCAGGCAGGTCTGAATGGCAAAGGAAAAATAATTACTTGTGGGAGGTCCTCCTTTTGAGTATTGTTAGAAAACAAATGTAAAAGAAAATATTCCTTTTGGCCCACCCCACGCTCATGCATGCCATTTGGTTTTCTCCTACCTTACATTTATCAATACTGACAAATTAGTATCTTCCTTTGAGGAAAAAAAAAAGCAGCAATGTCATGAGTCCCCAAGCGCTAGGAAATGAGGCCTTCCAAACATCAGTCAACACACTCAAACACATCAACAGCGATGCTAACTATAGGTCCTTAACTTTAGCCCAGCAACTGATACTATGAGTGCACATTTTATGGTTCACAACTGAAAGAGACCAAAGGATGAGTTACTATAGCTAAGAAGCAAGTTTGAGTCCAAATTCACCTAACCTATAGGAAGCCACAGTAGCTTTCCAAATGGCTCATGTAGACAACCTGGCTAGAAAGTGAGTGGATTTTGCTTCATTACCTGACACTGTTTAGCTGAGATTAGCTAAGTAAAATATGATTCTGATCTTATTGGGAGAAGAGAGAATAAAACATCTGTTTGATTCAAAATCTACCCTGCATGCCTAGAGTTGTCTAGTGGGCCCTGGTCCAATGTCTTCACTACCTATTCCTACATTTGGGTTTCTTTATGAAATGAGATAGCTCAGATTTCATAAAGTGAGACCAGTTGGGACTTATGTGGGAGTGCTACAGAAGCAGGCTATCTGAGAGCAGGAAGATGACATTTGTCAACAAGAGAGATGTCACCATTTCTTTGAATCCTACATCCATCTAACTCATGGGATGCTAACATCTTGAGAGTCATGGATTCTTTCAAGAACAGGAGTGTAGCTATGAAGCTTCTCTGCAGAAAGAATCATATCCAGAAAATGTGCATAAAAAAGAGATTACTTTCAACTCAAAATCTACCCTAAGACATGGACAGAGTTAGATTATTTTCTATCATCATAATCATTGTTTAATTAATACTTGCTAATTATTTACTATGTGCTAGGCACTGTGCTAAATGTTTCCCATGTGTTCACTTATTTCATCCTTAAAATGATCCTTTGAAATGGATTTTATTATAATCCCAATATACAGATACAGAAACTGAGTCATAGAGAAGTTAAAAAAAAAAACTTATCCAAAGTTACTAGCTAGGAAATGGCAGAGCTAGGATATGAGTCTAACTCCTGACCACTATACTACAAAGTCACCAACATATCAAACTATGTTTCAAGTTGTTGAGAAGTGTCTCCTACGAGGTTTTAGACTAGATCTTCTTGAGCAAATAAGGCTATAATTTATCACCCTGCTTTCTCTAGTCTCTCATGATGATCACATTCAATACTAAATTATAGATACTTGCCTGAATAATAGAATCTAGAATCAAAAAATGAGTTTTCTCTGGGTGTGATGTTTGTTAAGCCAGGTACCTTGTCCTTTGTGATTGTTAGCCTCTTGATTGGGACATTTTGATACTCAGTAATCTACAGGTATAAACAAGGCAGCATTCTGGAACATATACCTTTCCTACTCGGCGCCTCCCATCAAAAGGCAGATTAGTCTTACTTTAGGTGAAGTCTTTGACACTAACTAGTTGGTTGTCATTCTTCTCTCATTACTTTTGGCAAATTAAAGGAATGAATCAAGTGGAATGGAGCTCAAGAGAGTATCATTGTCCCTGTTTCTACAATAAAATAAGGCCACCTACAGTGGGGTCACCAAGCATTAGCTTCTCAACACCAGATGGAGCTGAGTGGGCCACTTCGGCTCTGCAATGGCTTGAGCCCCACACCTTGCCAGCTATCATAAATGGGCCATATCCTTACCCATGTGCAGAATTCTTTTTACCAAAGCTTTCAAATCACAATCACAAATTCAGCTGACTTGGAAATGAGATCCATTTCCCAATTTTTGTTTCAACAGTGGCACCATTTAACCAGCGTAGGTTTGACACTGCTGTCCTAGATTCAGCAACGAGGCTGGTGGCCCTCCAACCAGGAAAGGAGGAAAGGAGTGCATCTGAAGTTCATTAGAACTGGGCAGCTTTGCAGCACTTCAATCTTCTGAGCAAAGACATTGTCTTCTAAGTCTAGCAGTTCAAAGCCCAAAGTCCCTTTGAAGAATTAGCCGTACCAAGGACCATCTGAATAGGTCCTGCACCAGTAACACCTTTATCAAGGTCCTGCTATCAACTTGCCCCCTCCCCCAGAGCTGAGAGGGCCACAGCCTCAGAGGTTGTGATCCACCTGACTAGTATGTGCTTTCAACGCTGCACGTATCTGATCCACCGGGGAGGCTGTGAGTCCAATCACTGCACCCAAACCCACAGCACCAGGGCCAGGATATATCTGGCTCAATCCCCACTCCCATAAAACTTTAGTAATATATATAAAATATAAAATCCCTATTTCAGAATCAGTCAATTAGGGATTTCCTTTTAATGGTATAGGTCTCTAAATGACAAGCTAGGAACAGGCACTTTAAAGGATCTCATGGAACCACCTCACTAGAGCCAGAAGTCCAGCTCCCTGAAGGAGAAGGGAGAGTCTAAGTAAAGTGAAGGGAACTGTTGGTACACTTAAATTTGGGTGACACAAAATTAGTTGTCACCCAGCGTTTCAGTGATGGAATGGGTTGAAGTTTCCCATATGTTACCCATCTCTCCCCAGTTAAGATTTCCCCTTTCAAAGTTCGTGAAGAAGCAGAGGCACCTCTTAATGTCATATTTAAGGCAGAGGACATCCATCATGATGCATCTAGAAGCACTTCTGGAGAAGCCAGATTCTGGTGCTTTTAACAGAGAAAGAATGAGGTCATAGGAGTCCCGTTTGCTTGGGAATTTTGAATCTTGAAAAAGGACTCCCATTCCCATGAAGCAATTGAGGTCAGCCTTTGTGTTATTTTTAGTTTTGTTTTGTTTTTCCTCTGGGTTTGGGTGTGATGTAAGAAGAGCTTTTTAGTTTTGTTTTGAATAACATCAATCCTTGCACACTCTATGCAAAAATTTTGTAAGCATTGCAATAATGCTATGAATTACAAGGAACTATTTTAACTTTATTACACTTTCTGTATAAAAAATTTGTATTTAATATTATTTCAATTGCAATCTTGTAAAATATATTAATAAAAATAATGATTGGTAAGAAGGAAAGCACCCTTGTCCACTTCTTCAGGGCTCTCCTCTCTCTCAGATAATGAAACAGTCACTCTTATGGACTCTACAACATAAATACATTTTCAGATTCACTTCTCTTCCTCGCCTCTTAGATGGCTGGCCTAACATGTTGGTTAAGCTATTTTGGCTGTCAAGAAGAGATTCACACAAGTTGCCTTTAAAGCTTATTTTAAGGTAATTCACAGTCTGGAATTTGGAGTCCCCATGATTTCCTTAATGACACACACGAGTTCTCTAGCTCACAATCTTGGAAGAAGTCAGTCTGAATGAGTCTCCCATTAATTTTTTGTGTAATACTACATTGTACTATGGTTTACCTTCTTATCTATGTGGGAAATAATACTTATGTTCATTTCTAAAGTGTGTACAGAAACTATTAGGTTCCTATTGCATACAACCTTTTCAACCGTCGTTCCTGGTCAGCCTGTGGATGAGCCATCCTACAGTGGGGGCTCATCCCTGATCCAATTAGTTTCCATTCTTTTTCAAAGGCTATTATTCCAGCACCGCACTCCTAAATGGAGCAATGGGTGAGACAACCTATACGATCGAGAGCATCACCACAGAACCACGTTGCCCCACCTACCACAATCAGTCCTTCATTGTGAGCATCGCATCTCTCCTGGCCTTCCACAATGACAAGCTGTTGAACATACCATTTATTTCGTCTACCAAGAACTCGCTCCTATCTGCCAACCCCACCCCAGAATATCATCATTCTCCTTTTCATTTATGTCCCATCTTCTCTCTCTGGTCCTCATCACTGTCCATTGAGCCTGCCATTAATTTATTACATAATATTATATGGTACTCTGGTTTACCTCCTTATCTATCTGGGAACCCAGAATACTTATGTTCATTTCTAAAGTTTGTACAAAATTGATCACATATCTAAACTGATCTTCACACTAATGTTATAAGGTAGGTAGGTAATTTTCTCATCTAGAAAAACCTAAGGCAAATTTTCCATATTAAATGCATGACAGAATAAATGTCCATCCCCAGTTCTATTTTCATTAAAGCTATATCTCAAAAAATTTACCTCCTGACTCCAAGCAACACTGAAGAAGCAATACAGAATCTTCAAGGTGAAAGCTGCATTAAAATTTTCATCCCTATGCAGGGTGAAATTTATATTTAGAGATACAATGACTTTGTTAATTGGCTTTACTTTGGGGAAAATTTGCCCACTCCCTCCAAAAATCAAAGAAAAAGTTGAATCTTAGTTAAATAAGATAAAGACCAATGTGAGACAAAGACTGCTAGTGACAGGTCAAATGACCAGACATCATGGTTGATATAAAATTAGGAAGCAGATGGAAATGCCAGGATGCTAAAAAGTGTTCTATTCTTTTTTATACTAGGAAGGGAATTTTAAAAAGTAGCAATTAGGTATAAATCAGCAACTTTCAGATTTCTTCTGATCTTAACCCCTTTTAAATACATCAAAGATTCTATAGCCCACTTAATGATGCAGCCCCCACATTATCCTAGGATAAAGGGAGAGGGAATGGGGATCAGAGAGCTGGGGAATCCACTGAACAGTTTTCAGAAAAATTTGTGAGCAACATGTATGAATTGGCATCTCCAATTAAGTGCAATAAAAAGTAAATTTTAGTGTATGAATGAATACCAAGTTTTAATTCTTCTCCATAATACTGAACACTTACTGTTGAGAATCACCTGACAACCCTCAAGAAAGAGTGTCATTGGACAGACAACAGGTGAGCCTTTGGGACTCCCTGGCACAAATAAATATAAGAAAAGAACACTGGTAAAATATTTCAAGATAACTCTCTCTGGAATTTAAAATGGGTACATAAAATATAAATGAGAAATTCCCAAATTACAGCTTATGTAGATAAGAAGCTACGCACTTAGGGTTAGCAAAGCTAAGGATAATAGAATTTAAATCAGAAGTAATAATCAGTCTTAATTAGGAGACCAAGTCAATAGTTATGTTTTTAAAATGTTAGGCAAAAATTAATCTATACAGTTCAAGTTAAAAATAGTATTTTGAAGTAGACTTTAAGGTTAAAAATAATCAGAAGAAATTGATTCAGTTTAATAATGTACAATGGAA
>PVKS010030786.1:0-24059 GCA_004027875.1 Aplodontia rufa
GAGAGTGGCAGCTCAACAGTAACACAGGTTTATCTTTAGACCCTCCTTGTTTTGTCTCTTTACTTCCTTTTACAGAGGACTTTCAAAGCTACTACTGATCAGAGGGGTCCAGAATATCCTCCTGCTGTGCTGCATTAGAACTGCCCCATTAGATCCCACTCCTACAGAAGTCCTCAATTGGTGCCCCCTCTCAACATGAATTAATTTTAAGAGACATCTAGCCCTTTCTCCCTCTTAACTCTTCCCATCCAATGAAAAGAAAAAGGCAGGAATATTAGATAGAACTTGACTTAGGAAAGGCCATTTTGAATTTCATCTTCAATCTAAGAACAAGATTCACTAATCCCTAAAAGCCTGACCCACCTAATCCTAAACCCAAGGACCCACCTACAATACTCCACTATTATGCTAAGAGACCCTGAATACTCCATCATCATATGAAAGGACCCTTCCCTGACAACCCCCTAGCAACACTCTAAGCTTCTTTTCCCTTTGCTCTCTATATCTACCCCAGTCTGTACCCAGAAAAGGGAACAGACAGGTCCCCCTTTGCAGGTTTCTCCCAATAATCTTGTGTTACTGTTGAGCCAGCACCACTCTCCTCTTTCTTTATTGCCTCCACTAATTTCTTTTCGTACAATAGGAGTATTTTAAGATCCAGTGTTCAACTGGACATGACAAGTTGGTTGGGTTGCAATGTCTGGAAATTTGGTCATATATTATTCTGATGTTTCTGCAAGGTGCTTTTTAGTTGAGATTAACATTTGAATAGTGGGCTTGGAGGAAAGCAGATTAACTTCCTAATGTGGGTGGACCACATCTAATCAGAAGGTCTTTATGGAACAAGACTTACATAGTCAGAGTAAGGAGGAACTCTACAAGGAAATTGCCTTCCTTTGCACCTGAATTGCAGTTGTTCCCTGGGGTCTCCAGCTTACCCAGAAGACTTTAGATTTACCACAGGCCCACAAAATAATTATCAAAATCAATATCTGTATACCTATCTATCTATTATGGTTTGGATATGAGATGTCCTCCAAAAGATCTTGTATTAATGTTCAGAAGTGAAATGATTAGATTATGAAGGCTATGATTGAATCCATCCATCCTAATTTGAATGGAGGATGCAAGTGAGAGCTATGGGCACCTGGGGCATGGGAGGATAAAGTAGGTGCTGGGAACTTGCCTTTTGGGTTTGTATTTTCCTGTTGTGCTCCCCTCCTATGTGCCCTAGCTACCACCATGGATTTCTGCCATGATGCTTCACCTCATCTGGGACATAGTAATGGAGCCACAGACCATGCACTGACCTTCTTAGAAACCTTAAGACAAAAGAAATTTTTCCTCCTCTAGATTGTTCTTGTGGGTACTTTGATCAAAAAACTTACACACTCTGTTGTGCCCAGTTTAGGAATCCCCCATAGACCACCAGGGAGCCGTCTTCGATGCAAAAGCAAGAGGGCCTTTATTACAAGCTCGAGCTTGGGCTCACAGTGTTCTCTGGCGCAGCAGGTACTGGCTGAGAGCCCCGAGTCTCGATTCAGTGGGATTTTTATGAGCCCCACAGTAGAGTGGGAAATTTGAACAAAGCAAAGTACACAATTGGCTGATCTTTCAACATACATGGTTTGGCATGTTTTCATTGGCTTAGGGTACCCAGGTCTTAATTTATTGACATAAATGGTTTAGAATGTTTGGCATTGGCTTGTCAGCTCCCCATCAGTTGTTTGCCAAAGGCCAGTCCTAATCTTGACTTGTGGTTAAGCTCTAGGTTCTAGTGGCCTTCCTGCAATTAGCTATCTGAACTCCAGGAAATAGAACACTAGGCCTGAAATCTTTCTTGCCCTAAATGCAGCCTGTCATGGCCACGGTTCGGTTCCCTTTACAACTCATGCATGCACACACACACACACACACACATTCTTTCTCTATATATGTGAGTTTGTGTATATTATACTTAGTTTGTGTATACACAAAGAGAGAGTTTAGAAAAAACATCTGTGCATCTCTGAGTAAAATGCATTGCTTGATTTAACCTCAGGGTTTGTGACTGCTTGACAATGGCTTTTATTCCTTGGCCTCCTTAGAAATAAAATTACCTTGTCCTTGGTTCTTTCCCATTTTCTAGCCTCCAGTTCTATAACAGAAATGGAAACTCACAGCAATAGTAAAATAACCTACCTTCAATATCATTATTGAGGCCCTTATCTGGCAAAGTAAGAAAAACTAGCAACAAGGGGAGAAATGAATAAGGCCTCATTTTTTTATATTCTCTTTTCTTCTCTGGCTTGAAAAAAAAAATAAAAACAAGACAGATGACACATCTCATATAACTAAGTTAAAGCTTATCATAAAACTCATAAAAAGTATCAGAGAAGTTTAAATATTTATGCATAACTATTCTATCATTTAAATTACTTAAAATACATAGTAATAATGACTTCAACAAGGTTATTTTTCCATATAACATATTAAAAGCTTAATCAACATATTGAGTTTTTTTTTTTTAAAGGGAGGAACAGTGAGAGAGAGAGAGAGAGAGAGAGAGAGAGAGAATCAATCTTTTTTAATTTAGTTTTTCATGTGGCTTTCAGTTCTCCAAGACTTCATTATGTCCGTGGTGCTGGGGTTTGAACTCTTTCGGCAAGTGCCGTAACCAGAGAGTCACCACTCCAGCCCATATCTATTGAGTTTTAATATAAAATTTATGTCATTATCTGTACCCCTGAATATAATCTACTTTATCTCACCTCTTCTCAACCTTGCCATTATTAGAAAGCTCATCCAAATTATGGAAAAGGAACTTTGAAAAAATATCAACCCTCTGATACTAACCTCTACACACAAAACAAATGGAAAAAACAAAAAGATACTAATTAGTGTTCTGGGAGTATCTCAGTTTTCCTTACCAATTTTATTAAATTTTTATGTCTTGAACTCCTTTTTTTATAAGATCAATATGTTTTTATATCTTGGTCTTGTGAAATTGTAATAACTTTGAACGTTACATTTAATGTACTAATAAAAATATTTTTTCATAGTGATAAAACTATCTGTAAATGTGAGTTGTGTTTTCAGGTGTATGATCTGTTAGATAGCATCAAGTTATGTTTATATTGGTCAGTTATATTCTATTTTGTAAAGTTGTAGGAAATTATTGCTTTTTCCAAAGTACTAACACATAAAATGCTTGTACTGAGATAATTATGAAAATGGGTCAGTTTCTTAATTTTCTGAAATATATTTTCAATATATTACCCTACAGATGTAAGAAAATCATTGGCATAAATGAACTTTTGGGCTCTAAAACCCATTTGAACTCTAACATGAGTGTTTCACCACCTTAATTTCCTGCTATTCTAGCCAGAAGTTGCTATAATTAGTCAACCATAGCTGAAAGCCAATACTTCAATATTAAAGATTCAAAATTTGGTAAACCTGATGAACTAGAGGTCATTTGTCACTTGCTTTTGAAAATCAAACTGCTTCCTGGATAGAGTACATAGAAGAGTTTCCAAAGCTGAGATCCATTTCACATAGCTTCCAGAAACAACTCTTTGTAACACCTTCTTAACTGTGATTTCCTAATCACTATGCAAAAGATTTCACTGCCTAATTAAAGGACCAGTGCCTTGACGAAGATAAAGAATACAGAGCAGGGCTGCAAGCTAATCTACAAGCAAAACACAGGAGCTACTTGTCAAGAGTAAGGGCATATTTTATCGACAGCTGTGTCCAATAAGGATGAGTTATGCAGTAAATATTTAATATTAATGCATTTCTGCCATGATTGTTGCCTCCATCATTATCTCTTACTGTGCTCAGTAACATAATTAATACAGTCATTCACTGAAGTTCCACTTTAAACAGCAGAATTTTTGTAGAAGAAAATTAATTTTCAATGGAAATGTAGCACTCTTTGTAGTAACTGGCAATTTATAAATTCAATGAAATAAATCCATAGTTAATCAAGTTAACTGCTATTTATTAATCTGATTCTGTTTTGAATATATGACATATACACAGTATTAGTTACATATATATGAGTGAGAGACAGAATTGACATAATTATTATCATTATTGTGTTAGAAATTGATGATTCATCACATAAATAGAAATTTTGCAGTAATTTACAAAGAGTCTACACACATTGATAGAAGGGCTCAATCTTTAAAGCCAGTTACTCTGGTCTTGCTAGTAAAATAACATGGTCAAGTTACTTCACCTCTTTGAAGCTTAATTTCCTCATCTACTAGAAAGAAAGAATGAGAAAGAGAGATGTAGTTACAAAAATAATTTCTCCATACTGATAAAACTATCTGTAAATGTGATCTGTGTTTTGAGCCACATACTCAGTTAGCATCAAGTTATGTTTATCTTGGTCAGTTATATTCCTTACTGTAAAATTCTGGAAAAATCATTGTTTTTCCTAAGCAGGAAGGCAAAAATAGTATCTACCATGTGGAGTTTTAGAGAATGTAATTAAGATGTATGCACTGTGAATGGGGCATATTAGTCTTTCAATAAAAGCTATTTATATCCCCCAATATAGATAACATACTACCAGTTCCAAATTATCCAAACCAAAGGAGAAGAATAATTAGCATTTTAGCATATCAATAGTGCATTAAAACATTTCACATTTAAATTAATAAATTTGATAAAGCATGCTATATTTCTAACAGGAGAAAAATCTATAAAAATTAGTGGTAATCTTATAACAAATAAAATAACAAATGGAATTGGATATTTCTAAATCCATGTTAATGTCTTCATAAGTCTATATATATATATATCTATAAATATACCAGTATGTGTGTGTAAAAATTTAATTTTATATAATTCTTCCAGGACAAGTAAGATTAGTTAAGAAAAATATTTGACATAATTAAAAAATAAAATAGTTCAACAATCACCTAAGTTTGCAAAATTGATCATTGAAAAATTAAAAAAAATAGATATAAGATAGAAAGAATTTTTAAGTAGTAGCTGAAGGCTACTAAAAATAAATCATTTTATTAAAACATGTCACCAGGTGTTCAGGGATTCTGGAATACTCTAAGCTTCATTTATCAAGTTCTTTTTCAAGAGTCTTGTTACTACACTAAGTAAGAAGCAAGTGTATCACTTCTGATTCTGGGACTTAACATTTGGATCTTGTATTTTTCCAAGGGCTTTTCCACTTCCTGAAAGAACAATGGGTGAACCAGCTTAGGCCATGTGGAAGAAGGAAGAACTCTGGCCCATGGCAGTGGGGCAAGCTCCAAGAGTTGTGGATCCCCCATGATGATGTGAAATGGAGCCCACCCTCTGGCCTGGAATGCCCACTGACTTTTATGTTATTGTGTGAGACTGATATAAGTTGTGTTCTTTAAACCACTGTATTTTGAAATATCATTATTGGAACAGCTTTAGCCTATGCCTTAAGAGAGACAAGCATCCATTGAATAAAATAAAATACTTTAAAAAATAACAAATTTGTAGCAAATGCCTATAGAAATTTCATCCATTTTACATTTGTTTTAATACATCACAAAACAAAGGATATAGTTTTTGATTAATTGGGTATAAGAACATGTGAAATAATGGACTTTTTCCAAGGTTAGAGAATATGCAGTCTAATTTTGAGAGATAAAAGCTGCTACATATGGAGGAACTGTCCTTTAGTTTATACTTTTACACCTGCTTTACTTGGATTTTTATACTCACATCCTCTCCTGGTGTTTTTACATCTAAAGTGTAGTAACATATCTGTATCATTGTCAAATAATAAATTTTAAAATTCTAAATATCCTAGGAAATATTTTTACAATCTACAATTACTAAAAGTTTCCATTATTATCTGTCTGAAAGATGATTACATAGTCACTCTTTGAACATATACAAAATAAGATTACTAATTCATATTGTTTCCATTTTAGACTAATAAATTCTCACAAGCCCTTCTCTCAATTGAGATCTACTAAAATTCCATGTAATATCCTCTTCCATTCCTTTTTCAATTTTATTTTCTAGTGAACCACAAGTTCCACTTATATTTCAGTACATGGGCATGTATATTTTTTCTTCAAAGACAGGGACAGTGAGAGAGAGAGAGAAAGAGACAGAGAAAGAGAAAATCAATTTTATTTTTAATTTTTCATGTGGCCTTTGTTGCTCTGACACTTTGTTGTGTAACGCATGCAAGGCAAGCACTGTAACCGCTAAGCCAACACTCCAGCCCCGCATGTGTATTTTTAAGTTATTGAAGTCATCAGAATATCCCACCTTTTTTTATCTTCATTCCTAGGGCACCTGTTAATGACCAAGTGGTCCTCACTTTCTAAGTCTCATGATTCACATCATCACCTCCTAAGGTATATGTTCCTGACATTGTTGTTTGATTATGGGAATTCATATTTTGTATGTGCAGATAGTTTTAGAACTATTTGAAGGTCCTTTTAGATAATGACATGCCTCAATTTTCTGAGATTCTGAAACATGGAACTATTAGGTCCTTCCATTCGATCTCTGGGAATAAATCAAAAAGGCAGTTTGTATATAAATAGATATTATTAAGTCCAACAGAAATTGAATTAAGTCACTTTTAGTACTGATGACTGAATTGGATTCCTAATAGTTCCCTCCCACACTGCCTCACCTTCCAAAAATGTTCTTTCCTGGCTCATCATATTATATTATATGCAGCACTAAACAAGCCAACAAGTTAGACTTCCTCTCTGTTTCCAACTGTAATAATACATATTGAGCACCTTCCATGTGGGAGACGTAGGTCTAGACACTTGAAATATATTTGTAAATACACAGACTACACAGACCACATCTGTAAATACACAGACCACATTAATGCTATAGTTCACATGCTATAAACTCTATTTTAGACAAATTGAAAGAACTGGACTAATGTTCAGATTCTCTCTATTTTTCACAGGTGATATTGCATAATGCATCACAACATCTCATTGAAAACTTCAGCTTTTCTCTGACTCAGTCTATCTAATAGCATGGGACTGCTTTCTTAACAGAAATTGCATTCTTTCCCCTTTCTCTTCTTTACAATATTACTAGAGTAGCAGCTATTCTTGACAGATTCACAAGTAACCTATTGTGTAATGTTCAAATAAACCCAATTTTGGTCACATGTCCCATCTGAATTCAAATCTTGGGTCTCCTTGGATTTCTAAATGGAAGCCCATCCACATAAGATTAGCCTTTTATATTACTTTTCCACATTTGAGTCCATGAATGAGCAGCTTCCTGCTTGATTCTTTTCCCCATACATTCCAATAGATGGATGCTGAGGTGTCATTATGTATAGCAACTGAATTTGAAATATAACAGCAACTTAATACATATTATAAGCATTCTATCACATATTTTAATCGCATTCTTACATAATATATGCAAATAGGTGTCTGTAAAGATAATCTGTACTATCCACTCCTGTATTAAAAACATCCACATTCCATGTTTAGTAGAAGCAGTGGTACCCTGATCACATGTCCATGACATTCACTGACTGCCTGATGCTTTGCATTTTAACTGCAATTCTTAAGTCTTTAAGCCAGAAAACTTTCTCTGACCTGCATAGGACTGCATTATTCCATGAGACAAGAATGGCAGGGAATTAATTACCAGCCCCATGACGAGTCTTCAACCAGTGGCAGATAGGGAGTTTGATTTATATCCACGAATAACCAGCTTCCTTTTCCTTGTCATTGGATAGAATGACTCTGAACTGGGTTATATATATTCATCCAAAATTACCAACAAGTCTGAGCTTCAATTGCCCATAATGGTAACCTGATAATTATAACCTCTTATGTTAACTTCCTTTCCTTACCAGAATTAAGTCCATACCTACAACCAGTGTTTCCCAGTAACACCACTCAAATAAATTACTTGTGCATGTATTTCTATATCAAAATTGGATTTTGGAGAACCCAAGCCAAGATAATGGTTAAATAAAATATATTTGTGTACAAGTATACATGTAATTTGACACATTCTATTATTTCCTTTAACATAATTTCCAAATAGTATAAAGAGAAAGTGTTCTTTTATGTCAAAACTAGCAGTTTTTTAAAAAACGAGTGTTCAAGAAATGATTAGCAGAGGTTTTTTTTTTTTTTCTTTTTTTGTTTTTTAGAGAACGGGTCAGTGAGAGAGAGAGGGGGGGGGAATTTTTTTTTCATGTGGCTATTGTTGCTCCCACACTTCATTGTGTATGGGGTGCTAGGGTTTGAACCAGGGTCCTTGTGCATGCCAGGCAAACACCATGATCACTGAGCTACTGTTCCAGGCCCACTAGTGTTTTGTAAAATCAGTGCTTTACTGTCTGTGTTCTATAATGTTGGCATATAAGCCCGGGTTTCCTGAAATATCTATTATTTCTCTAGGATTTATGCCATAATTTTGGTCATTGCAAATCTGAAATAAACTGATAACAGAGTACCTTTGTGACAATTTATCAACAATAACTATCATCCTTAAGCTTCCAATATGTGAGTGGTTCAGTGTCATAAAACATAATGCATTTCCTAAACTCAGTACAAATAGCACTTTTGATCTATTTCCTAAACTTTAACTCAGTGGTTATTTGACGTAAAAAGTATTTTAATAAATCTGTCATACTCAAACTCTCAATTCTAAGATGTTAACTATTTTATAGTATTTCTATATTAAATGACAAATTATTTCACATAAGGAATGGCTTATAGATATTGATTAATTTTGCTAGAGTTCACTTTTATTTTAAACCTATAGTTCCAGTTTGGTACACTTTTCCATCAAGGAGATTCTATCTCCTATTGCCAACGTAGCTCAGTAGCTGAATCTGGCTGGTACATCAGCCTAAGAGGAACACTAGCCCCAATACACATACCGTGACTTTGGTTTTTAAGTGACCTAGAGCTTTCTAAGAAAGCATTGAAAATAGTAATTAGTTATTAACAATGTTGACCACAGGAGGCCAATTCTCTGCTGGATCACAGTGTTAAGTTGGTTCTGGAGAAAATGTGAAAGGAAAATAAAAGGAATTTGTCTTTCTTCTAAGCTATTAGGATTCACATTTTTCAAGAGTGGCTGAAAACATTTTCTATCAGTTGATAACATCCGATGAGGAAAGTTATTAGAAAATGGAATCTACAAGAAACTAATATAAATTCCAACTGAAAAATTAAAGGAAAATGCTAAATTCAGTAGTGTTTTATAAGCAAATATTTATCATCTAAACATATCATCACTTAGATTTTTACCTTCTTACATTTATCTATGCAATTCATCTTATGCAATTCAATATAACATTAAAGTCTAATATTTTCATTTAGATTAAAACTATTCATATTTCTAGCATCAGGTCAATGGCATGGAGGGTGTAGTAGGTAAGCTGTAGCTGATGACTACTATATGTGGACAAAAATGGTAACTACCTCATTCTTCTACTAGAAAAAAGTCAAAACTGTTTTAAATGCATGTTTTATCTTTGCACTTCTCCTAAAAATAGTATCACGTGGATACATTTCCCAAAAATTCATGCTCTACTTATTTAATGTTGAAATAATTTGGAAAAACTCCTCCTGAAATTAACCTTTGATGAAATTATAACCCTCAAATGACAAAAAAGTGTATAAAATTGGGGTAGATAAATTTAGTCTGAAATTACTGAAAGCCTTCATTAAGCCTTAATATATGCTGTCAGCTTTAAACTAAATAATAGATGAGATTTTAACATAATCAGAAGAAAACTGCTGCTACCTGCCTCTGCTACTGTCACAATGAAATTGACAAGATAATTTTGAAAATAAGGCCTTCTCCAAGTCACTTCATGGATCTGACAAGCACACAGTATTTAGAATTATATCTATTCATACAGAAAATGATTTATCTTCAAGGATATGAGAGAGTTGAGTGGAAGATCAAATATGTTCTCCTTTAGAGAATGTAGCATTACTTGCTTTACAAATAAACACAGTACTTCTTATGTTAGCAATTCTTTGCTTCCAGAAAAATTTCATTGTCCATTCTCTCTTTAATGACTTTCAAATAATCTTTATGCATATTAGATTATCTTCCAGTAATCATCAAAGAAAAATCCTGTATATATATGTGACACCAAGATAGTGTATTCAGTTACATAAGCCCTTCCTTCTTTATTAGTATGCGTTGCCCTAATTATGACTAGCAAATGGAAGTGCTTTTCCAGTTCTTTACCTATGAGGAAAATATACAAATACAAATAATATGGTTATAATCTTCATGCATATGCATCAGGATAAAGCTTAAATTTAATCATAAAAATATTCTTATTTTTCTTTCCAGTTCTATAAAATATAAAGCATTCAACTAGGCATGGTGGCACATGCTAGTAATCTGAGCAGCTCAGGAAACGGAGGCAGGAGGATCAAAATTTCAAAGTCAACCTCAGCATTTTAGTGAGGTCCTATGAAACTAAGTGAGATGCTGTCTCAAAATAAAAAATAAAAAGGGCTGAGATTGTTGCTCAGTGGTTAAGCACCCCTAGGTTCAAAATCTAGTATCAAAACAAATAAAGTATAAAAACATCCAATAATTTCCTTTCCTAAACATGAATATAACAAATATTAAATAGTGAAAAGACTTGGGACTTGATTTATATGAAGTCAGAGTTGGTGGAGAGATATTAACTAAAAGTTGTTTAGCTATATTGAATACATGATATTTGGCTTTTTATTTCTAAGTAGTTATTATTTCAATGATATACATTGCATGATTTACATGCAATGCCCAGATGGGGGATGGTGGTGACAATTACTAAACTATTATTATATCACACTTAATGTAGCTATCTTTTTCAAACAGTACTTAAGCAAAAAATAGGTTCTGTCCATTATGTGAAATGCCTGATTTACTTGTTGACATTGCCTCATGTATATATGCACAAAGATAAAGCCCTTGGTCCATTGATCATCTATTGGTGTTATATTACAGGCAAGTGCAATAACAATATTTCTCTAAGACATCAAATTGGTCAAATTAAAGTCATGTATTTGAGAATTGAAATATATTTTCTTCAATAAAACATTGGATAAGAATTCACATTTCATTTCAATCTGAAGATTTAAAATTGAAATGATATGAAATAATATGACATCATAAAAATAATAACATCCTCATGTAAACTATGCTACTTAAACACAGTTGGGAGGGGAGCATTTCTATTATTCTTCCAACTGCTTAAAATGGGGCAGGAAAGAGACACAGCATGGAGAAGCTCATAAACTCACCTAAAAGAAAAGTACAATAGACAGGTCACATTTTTGAATTGCCAACTTTGATGTGTCTTTATTTCTATATTACAAATCATGTCAAATTCAGAAAGTTTAAACGTTGAGAGATCTATTGAGTACTGTCCCTGATCTTCAAGAAACCTGAATTCCAGAGACATACGGATAGAATATTCTTTTTTGTCCTTTTTATTAAATGTCTCCGAGCAAAAATTTCAAGATGGGGGATGTGGAAGCTTTAACAGTTTGATCTGAAGGGATCATTTTTTGATGGGATTAGCAAAGAAAATATTAGTTTTAAAAAAGGAAACTACAATCACATTTCGAATGTTTCCTTATTGTTTCTATAGATAGGAAGAAGTAGATGTTTAGCCCATTATGGTCATTTATAAATGTCGGAAAAGCTTAAGTAACTAGTTTCATTATTCACCAAAATTCTTTCAGAGCTTCATATCCAGAATAAGCTCATTATTAAGAGAAAGTGAAATCTTATGCTTCAATGATCATACTACATTTTGGAAGAATTACATATTGATCACTGAGGGAGAGAAAGGCAATGTAGAGTGTACCAAAGCTAGAGTAAGATTTAAATGTGTGTCAGATATTACACCCCAATAACCTTGAGCTTATGAACAAACCACATTTAAAATTTCGAGAGAAGAACAAGCATGAAATTTATTGTAATTTGTGACTGTTGTCATGTCTTATGGTAGCATTATAAGTAAATATTCTAGAGGCCTGGTAGCTTTAAAGAACTAAAAATGATTGGAATAATATTGAACATATTTAAAAATCTACTAAGGTGGTACCCAGTAAAATTATTACTGCATCATTTCTTATAAGCCTACTGTTACAAATCTGAACCAAATAACATACCTTCAGGGATAGAGGTTGGAAATTAAAAATGTGAGATATAATTTTATCTTACTCATAGGTACACATCTATTAATATACATTAAAAAACACAAGTCATTAGAATATCTTCTTTTTACATGAAAATAGGACACTAAGAAAACATGACTGGAGTTGAAAACAATGATGCTCAGAGTTTATTGTGGACCGAGTTTATTCTCCATAGGCTCTGACTCAGCAGAGAGTTCTTGACCAAAGTCACTGAGATTCTGGAAATGCATTCCTTGGGAGAGGGAGATGTGTTCACCATCAAAACCCACTCACATCAAACAAATTTACATTCACTCTCACACTGCAATTAGAGCATACAAGAGCCACTCTGAGAATGTGACATTCAAAATCTGTTAGAAAATGGGGAAGTACTGCAGCATTGTACAGCCCCCAGAACTTGCTTCACATTCACAAAGTTTTTGAAATAGGCAGAACTCTGGAGAACTCAGCAGAACTCCAAAGCAGTGGAGCAAAGTCCATCTGCAAGAAATCAAGCATTTGAAAACATACTATCATAACAAAGAAACTTGCTATGCATAATGTTCTACTGATCTGTATTTGCTCAGTGCAGACCCTTAGAACATAAAAGGTTCAATTTAATCTTCAAAAGACCCCATTGTGGGTTAAATATTCTCTTTTTACAGAGTAAACTGAGGCATAACATTGCAAAAAAAAACTGCCCCAGATCAGAACTGAGAAACTACTGAGAGTATGTAAACACAAATATATTTTGAACTATACTTACTGTGTTAAAATGGAAAAATTTTCAGTGATGTGGTCACATTACTTTCAATATACAAATGAGGCCGATGATGGGATATTGGTTAAAGGGAGTGAACAACAATGCTTTGAGAGAGATTGCGTGATACACAATGAAAACACCACAGTTTACTGATAATGCTAGCCAAGCTTTTGCTTTTCTCTAACTGTAAATAGTATTTTAGGCTACCACCAATTTGATCTTCTACATACAGAAATTTACCAACAGGAATTTTGTGGAATATTATTCTAGAGGGTTCTGACATATGATGTTAATCTTTTGGTATCTTTAGATTCTGGGTGTTTAATGATTTAGAGGAAAACTAAAACTAATTTTTAGCAGCAGGATGTTATTTTCTGTGAGTGAAAATACAAATTCTAAATAAGAATAATCATGAAAAATCAAGCAGGTGCTTAGTAAATGTATGTCAAGAGAAGTTTTTGATAACATTTGTGAGTAACGTAGGCTAATTTTTCAGGGGATGCCTCAAGAAATCTTGTTTAATAGAATTGCCATGGTCGTGGTACAGTTAGAAATGTGATTTTGTCAGACATTGTAGATCCTGGGGCAGCAAGACACTAGTGTTAAATTCACATGAGGCTAATTCCTGAGCTACAGTGCCAATGTTTCAAATTATATTTGAGGGATATTCTAGGGCTTGACAACTGGGACAAGTCTTTGGCAAGGGCACACCCTGCTGGGTAGGTAGGTTCTCTGAGGAGACAAAATTATAGATTAGAAGCTTCTCCAGAGAGCACAGAATTAGAACAAAGGGATTTGAATGGTCTTAGGGGATCATTTTATCAGACAGTGGTAACCTGATTAATTGCCCTTCCTTCCTGTTCTGCTGATGCTTCTATCTTAATAACTGGGTCAAGATACTATGGTATCAGAACATCTTTCTATAGGGCAGCTTCATAGAAATGGTGGAAACTCCAGATACCTGGAGAGTCATTACATATTTCTGGCCACTGTGATACCCAAGTGTGCTTTACATTTATTAAATTGTAATTGTTTGAGTCTAATATTTTAGGATATAAAAGTTGGCATTGATTAAATACCAATAGACTATTGGGAGACAGAAATTTAGCACCTAATTTTTCTTTCTTTCAAAGATAGAGAGTGGGCAGTGGAAACTTGAAGATGCAGGAAGATTCATGTATAGTATTAAATCTAATGGGTTCGAATAGGTTAGGATTGGAGGATGAAAGTTTTTTGTAAAGTGCAACCCAAACGCATTAAGAACTTGTATAATTGTTGTGACAACTATAAATGGAAGTAAAGAGATGGGAATAGAGAGCATTTATTTTTTTTTTGCAGGGGGTCAGAAAACTATAACTCTTTCTTAGATGTAATCTATTCAATCATGCACTCATTGCAGCTATTTTTTTCTAAATAAACTATCAAAAATTGTATAAAATTATCAGTACAGGTATATCATGTGGAATAACAGTCAAAAGTATCACTGTAAAGAATAATAACGTCCACTGATTTTATGATGGTCCTCTTCACCACCCTTTCCTCTTCACTTGATACCCACTTGCTCATAGCTAAACTTGCTGACTTGGGTCTGAAATCTCAAAAAGATTACTTAGCAAAGTCTAATATTACAGTGATTAGGTTTTCTGGATGAGGGGCAAACCTTTTCATTTGTTAAATTGTTGGACTTTACCAGGAGCAGAGTGCCCTGCTCCAGCCAAAACAGGAGCAAATGCTACTTTGATTCAAATTGTAAGTGAACGGGTATGTGTGATCTCTGTACATCCTGCTTAATTTTGTCCTGAATCTAAAACTGTATTAAAAGTAAAATTTATTAATTAAAAGATAAAAGTTGAGGGGGAACTGACAGGAAAAGACATGTAACCTTCTCCTCATCCATTACCAGACCTTTCGTTTTCTCAATAAAGGCAGGACAGAGTCCACATCCACTGCAAGAAGGAGCAACTGATTCTCTTCTGCTTTAGGACTTTTCTCTAGAGGGGATCTTTGGTGTTCTGCCTCTCCAAAAAATGATCTCAGAGCTTTGTTCTATTTCAAGGAATCTTAGAATGTTAGCTCCCTCCTCCTCTGCAAGAACAATTCCTTACAGGGTGGTCACATTTTCCTTTAACATAACATATATCACAAATGTGAACGAAATGCAGCAAAAATGTTTAAAAGCAATTTTATAATAGACATTTTATTCAACTTCCTTCAGGGTTTGAGGATGGTGGTGAGGTGGTCCATACACACCCATAAACACACACATGCATGCACACACACAGCAATCTAAAATGCAATAGATAAGATTTATATCATATCTCATCCAATTCCTTCCGTACTATTAAGACACTTTTCTTTCACATTAAGATAAAATTGTAAAACAAACTACAAAATCTCACAAGGAAAATTTAAAGGCATCTACATAAAACCCAGAGTGAGGCGGCATGACTAGCTAGATTCTTTAAACTCAAAAACTTAGGGTTTGCCTGCATTCTAAAATTTTAGTTACATTTTAGAATGCAAGGCAGAATAAAAATAGCTTTTGGAGGTCTTTTAATTATAGATCAATAAGTGTGTCTGAGTGCAAAATCAATTATTAATTTATGTAAGCTGAAAAATTGGTATATTTTATAAAGTTGAATTCTTTCTTCAGAATGGTTCATGATTTTGGTAACAAATTAAACAGATAACAAGATTTTAAACAGCTAATATTTCATTATTTTGAGAAATGTTTAGTATTTAAAAAGAGCTTCTGAGTTAGGTCGAAAAGTCTGGACTAATAAAGTTTAGTATGAACATCAAAAAGAAAAATAACAAATACTAACTTCTCAGGTAGAAATTGTACAAGCCAGTTTTCAATAGTTTAAGATGTTAGTATATGATAGAGAACATTTGAGGTAGAAGAGATAAAAATATTTTCTACAGTATCTAAGGTCTTCTCACATAAAATGTAAAAATGAGTTATCTTTTGGATAAGTAAACTGCTTTAAAATATGTTAATCTTTTCTCTCTGGAAGATTAAAATAGAAATAAAAAGATGAAACAATGCAGTAATAAAGGGCCATATTTGGTGGATATAAAAACAAACATCAAAGAAAGGGAAAATACAAGCACATCTTAATTCACACTATGCAGAAATGCCATCAACAATCAAAAATGCATGCAGAGTTCAAACAAACTTGCTTTTTAATCTCTCTTCAAAAGGCAAAGCAGTGAATGACAATCAAATATGAATAAACTGAAAATGAATCAGCAATAAAACCAGTGATATACAATTAACCATTGGCAATTCTAACATAATAAAAGAAGGCACTCTAAATCAAAAGTAATGCAATTTTATTCAAAATAACTACTTTAAATATAGTTTATTTCAGCATCTGGTTAGGTTCATGCTAATTTCATATAGCTAAGAAAGATCCTATCTTTGCTTTTCATGAGCATTCCTCCTAGATAGCATTTCTCGGTTGCTGTTTGACTCAGAGTTACCATTTTTTTCCCTTGTCCTTTGCTGTGAGACCCACTACATGTTGCAAAGGTGAAAATGTGGCACAGCCAACTTCTCCTCTCTTGTTAGGAATCCATACCTGCAAATATGTTTACAGTGGGAAAAATTATCAGATGGATGTGGGGAGAAAAAAATAATTTCCCTCTTTTTGGATTTGGAGAATGCTATCTCCACATGATTGGAAATTTTCTGCAGCCATCTTGATACAGTAAGAAAAAGATCAAGAGAATCTCTGGGAAAATAGTTCAATGATCCAGCCAGGAATACAATGCCAAAACTACTTTTACTTGAGTATTCTTTTACAAAAAACAACTAAGGCCAGTTTACCTTTTATAAAATTCAACCCTGCATCTCTCCTCCATTAGTAGATCAGCTGGAACACTGCATCTCATATAATAATGCCCAATTTTCCATAAGTTATATTTTCCTTAAATGATTTGTAATGTTCCAAAAAATAAAATAAAATATTGTATTTGAATACTGAAGAGATTCATCACCGAAGCAATACAATATAACAATTCTGCATTATTCACTATTCTGAAATTGCCTTCCTTTTAGAACTGTATATTCCTCCATTGTGGTTTTTCAAATATATTATTTTATTTTATTTTATTGTCCAAGTGAACATTTCTTTTGTTTTTCTGATTTCCTTTATAATTCCAAAAATAATCAGGGTTGAGCATAATTGCTGCTCTGATCAAAGAGGAAGAAGGTAGGGTCTCAAAGAGTGTCTCTCTCACTCCATTCATAGCCCCCTTTCCTTCCGTAGTTCCGAAGTGAATATTGGAAACATACCTTCAAAACCACTCCTCTAGCCCTAAAGCAGAAGCATAATGGCAATGAAAGGAAAAATGAAATTAATCTTTTCCTGTATTCGGGAAAAGAATAGCAAAGTGAAGGTCAATATTACCTTTTCTAATTCTCTGCTTTCCAACTCAGGTAGTATATAGATAACCACAGGAGATCAATACATATTCCTTGAATGAAATAATAAAACTTTTAGACTACTGTGTTGAGTCAGGCTTATTTTTTTGCATCAGGACTTTCCTGTATACAAAGATGTCCTTGCACAAGCAGAGGAGTAATATAACATAAATTCACATATATATCAAGTCCAGGTGCAAGTGAGCAACGTCTATATTAGATATGGTCTCTACTAAAGAAAACCAATATTTTGTAGGAGAGGCAAAATAACAATATTTATGGCCACAAGACAGAATGCAGAAAAATCAATGCCACAGGAGAGATATGAAGCATTTTAAAAGTGAACATACACACACATACACACGTTTTTGTACGTGTAAGGAAGATCATGAACAAAGAGACAGTTGAGGTAGTCCTTGAAAGAGTGATTGAATATTGGAAGGAGAATTGTGAGCTTTTGACAAAGAGATAATAAAGTTTTCTTGAGTAGCTTCAAGCCCAGTTTTCCTTAAATATAGAAACCATTAAGAGAGCTCTGGGAAATGAGTGAAACAGTACTTGAAGTTTATTATGTTGAGAATCTTTGAATCTCAAACAAAATGTCTCTGGACACCTAACAGAAATGTTATCAAAAATATCAAAATTCTCCAACTATTTGAAGGACTTGAAACATTTATCTAAAAATGAAAATAAATTAAAAAGCCATATTTTGATTTTATCATAATATATAATACTATAGAGTGGTCCCTTCTCACCTATGTTTTAATTTCTGTTATTCACAGGCAACTAATACTCAGCACATTAAATGGAAATTTCTGGAAATACAAAATTCATTAGTTTTAATTTGTGCACCAAGTAGCATGATAAAACCTTGCATAGTCTCACTCCATCCCATTCCATAGGTGAATTGTCCCTTTGTCCAGAGTATCCATATTATATATATTATATAACCATTAATCACATCATAGTCTATATTATCAGATCAACTGCTGTGGTATCACATTTCTTGGTTCAAGTAACACTAATTTTACTTGATAATGACCCAAAGCAAAAGAATCAGAATGCTGGCGATTTAGATATACAAACAAAATTAAATAAAATGAAGAAAAAAAATCTGCAAAGCATTTCCTTTAGTACAAAGGTAAAAGTACAATAAAAGATTTTGAGAGAGACCATAGACACTTTAACTTTTATTGTTTCTGTTTTATTCTTAGTTATTGTTGTTGTTAATCTTTTACTATGGGTATGAATATATAAAACATTATTTATATGCTATTTTATATATAATATAGTGTTATGGTTTTAGGCATCAATGAGGGGTCTTAAGAAGTCCCCCCACAAATGACAAGGAGAAACTACTACAGTAGTCATTAATGACAATTAGTACTCATCTTTCATTAGGTTTTTTTGTAATATCTATAACTTAATTTTCAACTCTTATTAACCCAAAAACTGAGATAATAGTTGATTCGATGATATAAATTGTTTACAAAAATTATCATTTCATGCCTGTTTTTACATTGCATATAATGAGATGCTAGAGAAAGTAAAGTAGATAAAATAAGATCTATTAGTATTATTTTAATTTTCTCTTTTTATACTAACTTTCAAATGTTAAGGTAGAAGAGATACAAAACATGTCTTCGATTTTTCTTTTAGGAAATATGAAAAACATTTAGGGCTATTTAGAAATAATGCACCAAGCAAGACATATTATCATCAGTGCATTGTAATTGGAAAGTGTCTAGAAATTATAATTATTCAAAACTTCAAAGGAATATAGTAGTCCTGGTTTGTGTATTCAGTATGACATCAACTGTTTTTAAAGCAGGAACATGGTTGTTTGTCATTAAATGGCCTAATAACTTCAATCGTATTTATTGTAGAAAGGAAGATTTAAAAACAATATGAATTTCAGTGAAAACTTACTGTTTTTTATCTAAAAACTAGAACTCTTAGATCTGAATTTTTCATGCTACTCTTAATATATCAACTTTGTCCCTTCCCTACACAAAGTTGGACTTTAGAATTGACTATTTTTTGAACTTCATTGATGTCATGCTGAAATTGATATTAAAAATGTAAGTATGTGGGCTGGAGCGGTGGCTCAGTAGTTGAAGCGCTTGCCTGGCATGCAGGAGAACGCAGGTTCGAAACTAAGCACCACATACGCAACTATGTGTCAGAGAAACAAAGGCCAGATGAAAAAATTAATTATATTGATTTTCTCTCTCTCTTTCTCACACTTCTCTCTCCCTCTCTTAAAAAATTCAAAAAATAAAGTAAAAATTGTTCGCATTTTGAGTAATCACTAAATAAAATATCATCTATACAGCTTAAAAACTTAGCATTTAATGTTCAAAATGTACATAAAATTAACAAGTAAGAATAAAGGTAAAAATCTACCTTTTATTGTTAACTTTTATTAGAAGCTTAACATCATACGATCATTATTTGTGGGAATATTTTAAAATTTCAGATCAACGTGTTGCTTACTATGTATATTCTAGTAACTTCCAAAATGGGTGTTAACTGTTCCCAAATAAGTAATAAAATATTATTATAAAAATATTTAAAAATATAAAAATATGGGGCTGGAGCAGTGGATCAGCAGTTACAGCACTTGCCTGGCATGAGCGAGTAGGTGTGTTCAAATCCCTGCACCACATACACAACAAAGTATCTGAGTAACAAAAGCCATGTGAAGAATTAACTAAAATTAATTCTGTCTTCCTCTCTCACTGTCCCTCAGTGAGAGACAAGAGAATAAACCTAAACTAAGCAGGCATAATTTAGCACAAACTTGTATCATTGCATCTTGGAAATCCAAGAAAAAGAGATATAATAAGAAAAGTATAGCTTATAGTTCAGCACCTCCTTCAAGAGACATTGTTTTCTTAGCATTAAAGAAACAAAGACTAATACTTTGTACAATGTGTTAAACAGACTTACAAAAGATTTGTGACTCCATTTTTTCTTGCCATTTCTAGTAACCTATGAAACCTAATAGCCAATTGCTACTTAATGCTCTCTTTAGTATTGTATGTTAAAGAAATCTAATTTTATAGTGAGTTAAGTAGGTATAGGGCCAGAGTTTAGACATTGTCTAGGAATGGCTGCCAAATACACTATCAATCTCAAATATCAATCCTCTCAACCTGGCTTCAGATTGTGGAGATAATGGATGGTCTAAATGGTGATGCTGATAGAGACTAGGCTGACTTTCTTAAAAAAAAAAAAAAAAGTTATAATCAGAGCCAGCCAATATCAATAAAAGTGTGCTTCAGGTGCAGTGACAGGCAGGTGGAAAAACACTCCTTTAAAAGAGACTCCTAATCTCCCTTGCACTCAAAAACTTTTTAGGTATAGACACAAAATTCTGTACCATTGAACAGGGAAAGAATGTAATTTGGTGTCACTTTATTATTTTTGTGTGTGGCAATCATTTTTTCATTTCATATACTTGTAAACGATATTTCTCTGTGTTGGCTAATTTCATCTTCGCTATCAGAAAGCAGAACACAATTAGAGACTAGTGCATCTTTTAAGCACACACTCACACACACTAGTTTGTTTCCATGTTGAAGCCAGTCACATAATTGTCTGAGGCTTATGGGCTTTTGTGTCTACTGGCTTTTGTCCCACATTTAAAAGGGAACTCAGTCATTAATAAAATCCCCGTTCTGCTGAGAAGACCCTTTGTAAAGCTTCCAGTTGCAACTACAGGATCCTGTGATATTAAGTAAGAGTTACAATGGACATAGTAAAAAAGAGCATCCGTATGCCACAGCCAGTATGAATTGTGTTAAATTAGTTTCTGTTGGAAGTCTTTCTTTGCATATCTTTACCCATGCTATCAAGTCCATCCAGGCCTCAGGCTTATGTTCTTTAAACTGAGACATTTTTCTACTTATCAACTTACAAGTTCTTTACTGGAAAAACTGTGACAGCACTTTCTTTGAAGACATCAGTAGGGTGGATATAACAGAATATTGTTTGATCACAATATAAAACCTGTTTTTGTCACTTAATTACTCATGCTATGAAAGATGAAGGTAATAAATGTGACAAAATAATAATTAGTGCAATTAGCCACATGTACTGAGTTACTTAGCAGTGTTTCCCTAAACACCCTTTACTTTTGAATTCAAAGGGAATTTTAAACCTTTTGCATTTATGTTTAATTGTGGATTAATTTTTAAGCTTTTTTTTGAGCCAGACTAATTTAATGAAGTAGATTATATTCACATTAAAAAAAAACCCCACTTTTGTGGAAGCATATTTTGGAATTTCATTGACATAATCTGGACTACTGGTACTTGGAAGGTAGAAAGTTGACCATACCGTAGTTCATATGCATAGAATCTAGACTGATGAATATGAAGCACACAATCTCCAATGACTTATATACTAACCAAGACAACCGTCAAGAGCTTTGACAGCACTGAGTTCAGGAAGCATCTCATGAGGATTTCAACACCGACTGTCTTTCCAAACTGTAATTGTATATATGTATAAAAGTGTTTATTTACTAACTACTACACCCTACATGACCAAAAGCTCCCTAAATCCTGGAATCATGGCAGTTATATACAATGCTTTAGCACCTCGACCTGGTTCATTGTGTGTGTTGGACGAATAATTGTTGAATATAAGATGTGTATCATAGGAGCTTTTTTATGTTTGAATTAAAAGAGTTTGTTCTATTTGTGGGCAAAGCATTTTGACTGTGTCATTTTAATGAAATGTTTAATTTGATCCATGCATTTTTATACATTTGGACATTTTGATTTTGCATTTGATTTTTATACATTAAGCACTCATTTTCTTTAAAGATGCTTTTTTTCCTTCCAGGTCTAGGAGTTTTGACAGCTGCTTATATTTTAGTCCTTGATCATACTCTCCAAACAGAATCTTCACTTCTTCAGTTACACTCTTTCTCAGTGTTGCTGGTTTCCTTGGTAGGACTGTAAATGCTAGAAGAATTAATTTTATCTCATATTTTTAAAGGAAGACTACAGGTTTAGGTTTAATTAGGATAATTATTACTGTTTTTTTTATTGTTTCTTTTTCTTTTTTAAATGTTTAACATTGTCTATTATATATGACAACTTTTACCTTATAAAATTACTATTTTCAGTTTTAATTTTTATGATTGTTTCTACCTATAATTTAATATTGAAATGGGTAAAAAACTAATAATCAAATTTGGAAAGTGCACATTCTATGTGAGAATTGCAACTACTACTTTTAATATATTCTAGAAATGTTTAATCATTTCATTATGAGTTTATTGTATTTTAAATCTAATTCATACATCTTTTATAACATAAATTTGTAGATAAATGTAGGCTAAAACATAGCAAAAATATTGTGCATCACTTTAAATTGCACATAGTTATATAATGCACATGCTGCATTATTATTTAAGATTTAAGATGCTACATAAATTTTTTGTTAGGTTTGGCTTGCAGTTTAGTGCTGGAGCACTTGTCTAGCACCTGAAAGACCCTGGGTTCAATTCCTAGCAACACCAAAACAATTGGGGTGAAAAATATTCTGGGGTGTATTTTTTAAACAATGATCAGTGGAAGAATGTATTATGGTATTTTTCAAAAAAATTGCCTAAGAACTCTGACAAAAACTGGATAGAAACCTAGAAAATTGATCATAGAAGTAATAAAAATGATGTAGAATATTAGCCCATATAAACAGAAAATGTATATATTTATTACAACAAATTATATGAACATTAGATGCTCTATTATTAAGAAAAATATGATAACTACTAATAATCACACAAGTTTAAGAAATGCTTTCAATAAATTAAAGGAAATCACATAAACTAATATTAATATATGGAATCAATATCAAGGGAATTAAAAAGCATATGAAATTATTTTAAAAGAATTGTTCAATCTAATAGAATGGAATGGAATAGAGATCACTAGAGACTGAGAAGTGTAGAAGGGTTGGGGGACAGAAGGAAATTTAAAAGGGGACATAAAACCTGTGATTGAAGAGATGGAAATGCTGATTTGAGTAATATGTATTGTGTCCATGTGTTGAATTACTGAACTATAGCTCATAAAGATATACAAATTTTAAAAATAATTTAAAAATTCAACGAAATATTCTGACTATTCCTAAAGATAGTTATTTATTATTATACATTTTTCACTACTTATCAGGACTTGTATATTTAAGTTTACCTCCATAATTATATATACTAATAAAGTATTTTGTAGTAAATAGTAAATATTAACTGATTTTTAAAATACTGACATTTTTATCATCTGTGAATCACTGGGATTTTTTTAAACATTAAGAATCTATTTGACATCAGCCAGAAAACTCCTAGACCTTATAGGTGACTTTAGCAAGGTAAGCGGATACAAGATCAATTCCAGCAAATCACTAGCATTTCTTTACACCAACAACAAAGCCGCAGAAGAAGAAATCAGAAAATCTCTCCCATTCACCATCAATTCCAAAAGAATCAAATACTTGGGTATCAACCTTACAAAAGATATTAAAGACCTATTCAAAGAAAATTATCAAACACTAAAAAAAGAAATTACAGATGACCTGAGTAGATGGAAAAACATTCCATGCTCGTGGTTAGGCAGAATCAACATAATAAAGATGGCCATTCTACCCAAAGCCCTTTACAGATTCAACGCAATCCCCATCAGGATACCTATGGCATTTTTCAGAGATA
>PVKS010030787.1:0-24061 GCA_004027875.1 Aplodontia rufa
TACTTCTCTGTTTTCCCCTTCCCTCATGCAAATTAAACTACATGCTCCTGGAGAAGAAGAATGCTTTCTTTCTTTCTTTCTTTCTGATAGAGGGAGAATGAGAATGAGAGAGACAGAATTTATTTTATTTTTTTCAATCTGGTTTTTGTTTCTCCGACACTAGTTGTGTACATATGCTGGGGTTTGAACCTGGGTCCTAGCACATGCCAGGCAAGTGCTTTAATGGCTGAGCCAGTGCTCTAGCCTAAGAACACTTTAAATTAAAATAAATAAATAAATACAAAACATTGACTCCACAGTGCAGGACACTTAATAAGTAATTTTTGAACAAATGAGAGTTACCACTTAAAATTAGCCTTATTTACAATGATTTACCTTTTTCTCTAGAGATTGATTCTTCCCATCTTTAAATAGTACTGAAGACTTAACACTGGATTTGTTTATAGATTCTGCATCTTTAAGAACAACAACAAAAAGAATATAAGGCATTAAAGAAACATTGAAATATAAATCATACAATTAGAGGCTGGAGCAGTGACTCAGCAGTTGGAGAGCTTGCCTGGCATGTGCCAGGACCCGGGTTTGAACCCCAGCACCACATAAAAATCTGTCAGAGAAACAAATGCCAAATGAAAAACTAAAGTTGATTCTTTCTCTCTCCCTCATTTTTTTCCTCTCTCTCTTTTTAAGAGAGGGACAATAAGAGAGAGAAAATCAATTTTATCTAGTTTTTCATGTCACTTTCATTGCTCCAACACATAGTTGTGTATATGGTACTGGAGTTCAAACCTGTGTCGTCATGCACGCAACTGCCAAGCCCCTGCTCCAACCCCTTCCTCATTCTCTTTTTTCAAAAAAAAAAAAAAAACATACAATTAGCTAAACAGATCATGCTAGAAACTCATTATTAGCTTTTTTAAAACAATGTAATAAAATTCACAACCAAAATACACATTGCCATTGCAAATCCTCATATTAACTGGTGACAGATCTATTTAATTGTTCATTAAAAGTATTTACTTGAGGGCTGTAGTGGAGGCTCAGTGGTTACGGCACAAGTACGCAGGTTGAAACCCCAGCACCACACACACAGCAAAGTGTCAGAGCAATGGATGCCTCAAGAAAAACTGAACAAAATTGATTCTCTCTCTTAAAAAAAAAATTACATTTGCATTTGAATACTTGATTCTGAAAACCCAAAGTCAAGATTTTGTAGAAACCTCGTAACTATGAAAGGCTTTTTTTTTCTTTTGGTATTGAGAATTGAACCCAGAGGTGCTTTAACAATGGGTTACATTCCCAGCCCCTTTCTATTTTTTATTTTGAGACAGGGTCTAAGTTGCTTAGAGCCTTGCCATCTCTCTGAGGCTGACTTCAAGCTTATGATCCTTCTGCCTCAGCCTCCCAAGTTAATGGAATTACATGTGTGCACCACTGTGCCCAACAGTACTAAAGGTTTGAAATTTTTCCCGTCTTTTGGAGCCAGGGATTGGACTCAGGGCCTTAAGCATGCTAGGCAAGCACTTCACCACTGCTAGATCCTCCAGCCCCACTGAAGAAAGTATTATTATTTTTTTAAAGATAGAATGACAGAGAGAGAGAGAGAGAGAGAGAGAGAATTAATTTTATTTAGTTTTTCATGTGGCTTTTGTTGCTCCAACATTTCACTGTGTACATGGTGTTGGGGTTCGAACCTGTGTCCTCACACATGCCAGGCAAGTACCATAACCGCTGAGCCACTGCTCCAACCCCCTGAGGAAATTAACAAATAATACTGAAATGGGACAGAGAGGTCAAGTAGATCATCAATACAAACATCTAATTTAGATTTTGATTTTAGTAAATCTGGAATGAACAGTAAGTGTGACTTGGGAGTCTGTTCTTTACCCATGACTGTCCTTTCAGGAACAATAACAATCAGCAATGTAAATGGGGGAAATATCTCATTTACAATAGAAAAAAATTTCTAGAGTTAAATTTAAGAAGAAAAGGCACAAAGCTCTCAAAAATGAAAACTTAAATCTTTTGAAATAATATTAGACCAGTAAAAATGGAAAGACACAATATTTGCATATATATAAAAATGTCTAATTCTTCCAAATTTGAATTTAATACAACTCCAATTAGAGAGCCTACAGGGATCTTTCAATTTATTAAAATAATTTCAAAGTGCATGTGAAAAGCTAAATATTTGTAAATAGACAAGAAATGTAATTTTTAATAAAGAATTGCCTTGCTAGATGATCAGAACGGATTATGAAGCCACTATAATCCAATCAACACGGCGTTTGAACAGGAATAGACAAAAAGACCTCCCAGAGAGAAAATGACCCCAGAACTTATGAGCACTTGATATACAACAAAGGCAGCATTTCAATCCAACAGAAAAGAACAGATTAATAAATAAGGGTGGTATAACCACATCTGAAAGAAAATAATACACTGGAAAAACTATTTGGAACAAAAAAGACAAAGGGTTAATATCTACATGATACAAGTTCTTACACACTGATGAGAAAAGAAATTCAATAGAAAAACAAGCAAAGGGTAAGAATGGGCTATATGAAAAAGAAAACAAATGTGAGGGTAGTCAGGGCCACGGAAAGTAGAATCATGCTCACATAGGGACACTGCCGTAAAATGGAGTGCACATTTCACAGCTGTCACAAAAGATATCCCCTGGTGACATCACAGCTGCCTTACGATGCCTTATGATGCTCACACAATGACAAGATCACCTAAGAAGGCACAGCACAGAAGGCTGTCCTTCTGTGTAGTTAAGAGACTACAAATGTACTTGGAGATGGAGGGTCTTGTGCATCACTGGTAAGAATATAGTTAGGACCTTTTTGAAAGGCAAATGGTCAATATGCCAAAATTAAAAATGTAGGGGCTAGAGTGGTAGCTCAGTGGTTAAGGCGCTTGCCAGGCATGCACAAGTATGTGAGTTCAAACCCCAGCACCCACGTGCACAACGAAGTCTCGGAGCAATGAAGGCCACATGAAAAACTAAATAAAATTGTTTCTCTCTCTCTCTCTGTCCCTCTCTCTAAAAAAAAAAAAAATTTAAAAATGTATACCTCATACTTGGGAATTGGGAGGAGGAGTGATCCAGAGGGAGCACTAATAATGCCATCTCCTAAGCTGGATGTAGGTCTGTGAATCTGGACATATGAGGTATGTAAATACGTAAATATGCACATTACATAAATATATATGTATATATAATAACTCAATAAAAAGCAGACATCAACCATTTAATCAAACAATCTCTTGGCTCTTCATTTCATAGAAATATATGCAACAGTAAGTAGCTTTAAACCAAACGTTTATGGCAGTATTACCCATTACAGCAAAGCACAGAAAACAAAGTAGATGCCAAAAGGGAAACAGATGAATAAATTATATAACATTCACCCAAGAAAATACAGGGCCATGAAAAAGAATGACATACAGCTGTATCAGTAATCTGAAGATTATGATCCCAACTTTGAGAACAATGACCAAATCTCCCCACTTATGTACATGAAGATGCTACCCATGTTCCCTGAAGTGGGTGGGACTTCCTGGCAAGCCAGTGATAAAGGTTTACACTGAGCAAGGCAACTGGGGAGGGGAGTGGCAGAACTGGGCCAAGGAAGAAGCTGCCTAAAATGCCAGCATTTGAGGTCTGCTCTGGGCCTGGTCTGACTCTGCAGGTGTTCCCTACGGTGTCGAGGGAGCTGGGTCTATATACCCCAGCACCACCAGTTCAGGGTAAGTGGTGTGCCCTTGGGTACAGAAGTTCTGCAGCAGGAACAGTCACCAGGAGGGACTACCAGTGAGGATGCTGACGGGGGACCTGGGAACCAGGTATCGGTGGTGCTAATTTCAGGCCTCACTGAATGCTCAGAGTACTTACTTGCTTTGATCTTCTGAGGGCAGAGATGTTCATAGGATAAACATCTTGTCACTGCAGCTGATAGTAGGTTGTAAATGGCACCTATCTCCCTCATCTACTCTCACTCTAAGGTGCCCTCACTCTGGCTTAGCACCTTTGCTGGCCTAGATGCCTTATTGATCGAGTGACCCAAACTTTCATCCCTGACAGGAAAGCCCCTAATCACCATGTCCTTCTCTGGCAATGATCCCTGAATTTGCCATCAGATTTGAGCAGGAAGGTGACCAGTCAAATTACTCAGATGTTTCCTTGCCCAAGCTAGGTAATAGCATCTGGACCTCCTCCCACAACCAAGGCCACCCACCCTAGCAGGATGGAGACAGTCCTCCTTGCTTGCTAGTCTCTCAGCATAAGACTGAAAATGACCAAGCAGTAACTTGAAATTGAATGGCACTCTTCCTGTGCCTCTGGATTTCACTCTGGGGTCTAAGACATTTAAGCCTGTAGAGCCCAGAGGTAAGTATGGAAAACCCATTTCCTAAGTGGTCACTGGCAGTGATGACTCCACCTTTGGGTTCCCAAGGCCATCTATTACATCACATCCTGGGGATACTATACTTACAACTGTCACTGGTGTGCAATCTCTCCACCCAGGAGGTTTTTGCTCCCTCACTACCACCAAGCTGGCTTCTGAGATGTGCCTCCACAAACCATTCTGCTGCTCTGTTGGGCTGCAGTATCTGGATGTGCGGCTGTGAGTGAGCTGGTGGGTGTCATGTGCCCACAGATGCAATCCCTCAGCTTTATGTGGATCTTGTGACAGCAGACAGGTACTCTGGGATCCTTGGAGGATCGAATCAAATGAGGCCCTGTGAATGGAAAACGTGAACCTATGCCTGAACACATGCTGATTCAGTCCAGATGAACCACTGTGGACAAGGCTGTGGTGGCAAGCTATTTAGGTGGCCAAGGTGGGAGGATGATCTGGCACCCAGGGACTCGAGACCAGCCTGTGCAACACAGTGAAACCCTGTTTCAAACAATATGAAACACTGTACCTTTCAGGGCACAGGGGGCTCAGCACTGTCAATCAACCAAGAGCCTGTTCTCAAAGCACGGTGCCACCAGGGGTTTAGCACTTGGTCTCTGTTGTTGGAACGTTGGATGCACAGCAGAGTAAAAGCTAAATCACCCTAGTGAGTAGGAGCAGAGCTTCCACCCCAATCCCATGGCTACTCAGTAAGAGAAACCATGTGTCAGCACTGGGACAGCATAGGACAGAAACTGGTGTCAACTGACCCAAGTCATTGTTAGTGTGGTTGGTTGGGGCATCCTCTGTGGTAGATGTTCACAAGTGGGAGGTAGTTCATGTCCATTCCATCATCTAACCACATCCCTTTCCTCAAAAACTCCTTTGGACAGACCTTCCAATGTTTTATCCCAGGTCCGTGGTCAACCAGTCAAGCCACTCACCATTGCTCATAGGTCCAAATGTTTTCTAATCTTAGAGCCTCTTCTCTATCAACATAGTGTATGGTCAAACTTCACCCACTGACTTCCCCTCAACATTGTCTTACAGCGCTGCTTAAATTGGGTGGTGGTGCACCTGAAATCAATTTTTGGCTTGCATCACATACTGAGCCAACCCATTGTGAACCAAGTTCAATCTTTTTCCTCCTCCACTAGTTGGTCTTAAGATTGTCTCTCACTCATAAGAGGTGCCAGTGCCAACATTAATAATGCCATGGGGGCTTCAGTCACCTGCTCAGGCAGCCTGGTTGTGCTTGACGGCCTGTTTGTACCTAATATCAGATGAACCACTTCTAACTTACAACAGATTGCTGCAGGCCCTCCTCTTGGTGGGTCTGACAAAACCAGTCCATGCTGGGAAGTTCTGGTTTCATGAATATTTCATGTCCTCATGGTCCTGTAGTCCCCCTCTACCAAGGACCAGTAGCATGACAGGAGTCTGTTGCTCTTTCGTTTTTCAGAAAATTCTCATCCTTTGCTGCAGATGATACTGTCATGCTCCAGGTTGGTTTCCAGTAGTCTGAACAATGTTTTCCTGTCAGGGCCTTGATGTAAATGCCACATGGCATCTCTTCTCTACCTCTACCACCATAAGGTCTGCTGAGTTGGAAGTGAATGTGACTGAGCCTTTGCTTCATTGTCTGGAACTGACAGAGTGCTTCCCTGGGCCCTACATAAAGCTTTAGTGTCACTCATATACAGGTTGGAGCATTTCCCAACTGGAATATGCTACCTCCACTCCCTAAACCCAAAGCTACCTATCAAGTGCAGTGCTTTCTTCTTAGTGGTACGAGGTTAAAAATGGAGCGACTTGTCCTTTTCTTGCAAGGTAATGTCCTACCATACCCCAAACCACCAAACTTGAATATTTGAAGGGTTTATCTCCCACCTGTTGGACAGTGGTATGGTTTGAATATGAGATGTCCCCTGAAAGGCTCCTATGGCAATGCAGCAATGTTCAGAAGTGAAATGAGTGGATTATGAGAGCTGTAAACCTAGTCAGTGAATCAATGTATTTGATGTATTGATAATTTGAATGGTAACAAAGGTGAGGCACATCTGGAAGGGGTGGGTCACTGTGGGTGTGCCCTTCAGGATTTTATCTTGTCCCTGGCTCCTTGAACATACTATTTCCTGGCTGCCATAACTGCGCAGCTTTCCTCTGCCACATCCTTCCACCATGATGTTCCGCCTCATGTTGGACCCAGAGCAATGTACTCAGTCAACCATGGACTGAGACTTCTGAAATCATGAGCCAAAATAAACTTTTCCTCCTCTAAGTTGTTCTTGTCAGGCATTTTGTTCACAATGGTGAAAGGTTAACAACAAGACTCTTAATGAACTTGCCATTTCCTGTTCATGCTGTCTGACTGGCATGATATCATCAAAATAGTGGGCCACTTGATAACAGTTCTGGAGCAAGGTACAAATTTACATTGTCTATCCTGAGGGAATATCAACTATTTCTGATTTTCCTTTCTGATGCAAATAGGAAAGAATGCATTCATCAGATCAATAATTGCAAAATGTATCAGATACCTTCTTAATTGTATGAACTATGCTCAACCCAGCCATTGCCACTGTGCTATAACTTGGCTAAGTGTTAATGGTTTGAATGTGAGGTGTCCCTCAAAAGCTCACGTGACAAATCAGGAAGGCTGAGGTGAAATGACTGAGTTGATTCCCTGATACGGATTAACTGGCAACTGTAGGCTGGTAGAGTATGGCTGGAGAAGGTGGGTCATTGGGGGCAAGCCTTTGAGGTATATATTTTGTATCTGGCATGGAGTTTCTCTCTCGGTTCTATGGGTCACTGTAGCAAAAATGCTGACCAAAACACTAAGTTTGTGGTGTCAACTGTCATGTTCCAGGATCCAACTTCATCTAACTTGTGAATTCAATGGAAATAAGACAGGGACCACTCCTTTCTCTGATTCCTTAGGTCTTTAAGGACAGTGTTAACTTTTGCCAACAACCTAGGTTGCTAAATTCCTTCTCAGTTCCTATCCTGGCTGGGAAAAGCAGTTTCAGATCATGCATTTGGGCTTCCTCACCACGGCAACTCTCACTCTGCAGACCAAGGAGCTGATATCTGGGGGTCCTTCCAACAAAACAAATTCATTCTAAGTAACATCTAGGAACTTGGAATATGCTTCTGGATGGGCCCTCCTGTAGATCCTTTAAGAGAAAGATCCAGGCAAAGGCTCCATTTCCTGCCCGAGTCCATGTCCTGACTGGAACAGAGGGACCACAATGACACTTCAGATCTGATGTCAATTTCATATCAGACCCTGTATATTAGTCAGATTTCTCTAAAGGAAAAAAATAAATAGGAAATATAGATATTACCCATATATATGATTACAAAAAGGGATTTATTAGACTGGCTTACACAACCAGACACTGGCTAGTCCCATGATGGCTACCTGCAGGCTGGAGAGCTAGAGGAACCAGCAGCTGTGCAGTCCAAGATGCTGAAGTCTCAGAACAAGAGGGATCAACGATGCTGGACGGAAAGCCTGGAAATTCCCTGGAGAACCAATGGGCAGAGTCCACTTTGGAAGACTGAAGGAGCTGGACCGTGACTGCAGCAGTAATCAATAACTCAAGTCAAGAATAATCGAGGTTGCATCTGCTGCAGCTTCCTTGTTCTTCCAGCTTTTATTCCATCTAAGCCTCCAACCTATCACATGGTGCTGCCCCACACCTTGGGTGGGTCTCCACTTCAGTTTGCTACCCCACATGACAATCATTCCTAGAAAAACCCTCATTGACACACCTAGAAGACTCAATCTTAGGTACCTCTTCATCTTAGGTGTCTCTTAATCCATTTAAATTGACAATTTAGATTAGCCATTACACCCTGTGTCCATCTGTTTCTCCAATGTTTAAGTATTCCTCCCTCTTGTATATGGTATCAGAGTAAACGGTCATAGGTCCCTCTGGGGGGAGAAAGACTAAGGCATTAAGTGCCACATACATTTGCCATGGTATCACATGGTCCTTCCTTCCAGAGATTTTGCTTTCCTTCGTTTTTTTTTTTTTTTTTTAAGAGAGGAAGAGAGTGAGAAAGAGAGAATCAGTTTTATTTACTTTTCCATCTGGCCTTTGTTTCTCTGACACTTAGTTGTGTACACGGTGCTGGGGCTTGAACCCAGGTCCTCGCACATGCCAGGCAAGCACTCTACTGCTGAGCCACCGCTCCAGTCCCTCCTTCGCTCTTTATGAGGATTATGCCTCTCCTGCTTCTGATAGGAACCACCACTGGAACTATTTCAGAATCCTATTATCCTGGGGCTGGAGTGGTGGCTCAGCAGTTACGGCGCTTGCCTGGCAGGTGTGAGTACACGAGTTCAAACCCCAGCACCACATACACAATGAAGTTCTGGAACAATGAGGGCCATGTGAAAAACTAAATAAAATTATTTCTCTCTTTCTCTATCTCTTTCCCTCCCTCCCTCTTTCTCTACCTCTTTCTTAAAAAAAAAAAAAAAAAAAAAGAATCCTATTATCCTTGCTGTTACTCATGGAGCATCTCCTACCATCAGCCCTGGTCTATAGAGGAAAAGCACATAGGTAATCTTAGTGAAGCTACTGACACTCCCACCCCTGCCACCAGAGCATTTTTTATTGCTTTGGCAAACTGAGTATCCAAGGGATCTCCTGCAAAACATTTATCTGAGTTACTTGGCTCTACCTAATTTAGCCACTCTAGTATGTCTACTTCTCTAAGGTATTTTTTTTAAGAGAATCTATTTTATTCAGTTTTTCATTGCTGTGACACTTTGTTGTGTACGTGGTGCTGGGGTTTGAACCTGGGTCCTTGCACATGCCAGGCAAGTTCTACAACCTCTAAGCCACTGCTCTAGCCCCTCTCTAGGCTTTTTCTCTTTCACCATCTACTATGACATGTCTAACATTTCTATTTCACCCAGTCTCAAACCATCTCCTGAAATGTACCAAGAGCGATCCTAGCATATAATAGCACCTTGTCTTGGGGTCCTTTCTCAGGGTGTTAAATCCAGCGTCCTTTAGAAGCCTTGGAACCATAGTTCCACCTGCCTTACACCAGCACTGCAGTACTAGCCCCATGTCCTCTTCCTGGCCCTGCTTGTACATGCTGATGAGGTTTTTGCAGTCCCTCTGGGGCGGTCTCTTCTGCCACTGTGCCAATTATCTATTGCCCCAGCTACAAATTCATCCCTCAATGTACTGCTTTCAATACTGCAGCTAGACCCTGTAAACAGCTGATATGAAGTAATGTCACTTCATCAGTAGAGGGTGCTGGAGGGACAATGTCAGGGAAGGAACCTCCCTGGGTTCTGTGCTTGCAACTGCTTAGTGAGGCAGACACCCCAGAGGCCTGCCTAGCACGTCAGCATACTGGTCTCCTCTGACAAAGGTTCAATCTCAGCCTCGTGGGGAATGACTTCTCAATTTGTCCCTTCTCAGCACCTTACTGTGTCTGTTAGGACAGACCGTTTAGAGTTCTCTTTACTGTGATGGCTAATCCCATCACTGTTAATACAGCTTTAAACATTGGCTGTTTGAATTACTATGTGATTTCTATCTCCTGACTAGACTCTCGTATTCCCTTAAGAGGCTTAGCACTGCCTGGCCAGGTTATGTTGACTTATGACCAGGAGGCAGCAGGTAACAGCAAGAAAGAAAAATCTGAACTTACACTATACAGTATATATGAACCCTTTCACAATTTCATATAATCTGTATGCCTAAGTACGTTAAAAAAAAAGTTAAGGACATGATTATAGAGTTTTATTTTTGTTGAAAAAAAATTTTGTTCCTGAAGTATTACAAAACACAAAGGAAAGTATGCATTAATTTTCCAAGACAGAGACCTCCACATTACTTTCAGGGGATTGGTGAGCGCAGATAGGGAGGTGGGGGGCACAGGTGGATAACTGGTGCATGGACTGTCCCTTAACAGAGCAGCTACTTCTGCAGATCTCAGAGGTATCCAGGACTCTAGACTTAAATACACCAATCCAAAGGTTCCCATCCTATGTATCTCAGGATCTGATCCTTCTTTTTCTGATCAAGTCTGACCTTGAAGTAACACGGTTCCTAGAGCTGAGCATTCAACCTTCTCTGAAGCTCAGGACTCTGTCCTGTGGCTGGGGGTGGATTCTTTCTAGGCTGTAAATCACTCTGGCATCACCTCAGCCTTTGTCTTCTGAGGGCTCTATTATTCCCCACTCCATTCCATTGTCTTTCACTGCCAGATCTTCTCAGATGCACAGCACTGTCCCAGTCTGTGTAGTCCCTTTCAGTGGCATGGCATGCCAGACCAGCCTCCCTCTAACAGGTCTTAACAGCACAGCCACCATTTGCGTTCCACCTACACTGTGTGATGAAGTAATCCATGCTGGCCTACCCTAGGATGACCTAACTCCAAAACCGCACATCCCCACCTTCAAGCAGATCAGGCTCCCTGGGAATCAGACTGAGATTTGCCAGCAGGAAGTTCACTAGAGAGTGTGCTTGGGGAACACAAGGACTGAGCCAGGAGAAGCTGAAATGTGGTGTATCACAACAAACGCCCAGTCAATGATGCTGGAGAAGAGGCTCTGGATGACACAGACACAGATGAGCTATCATTATAATCGTATAGGCAAAAATATAAAGGCACACAGTAAGTTGTTAACTAACATAGATTAAAAATAAAGAGGAGAGGGCTCAATGAGAAGAAAAATGCCTGAGTTAACAATGTAATAAACACTTTCACAATTTTACATAAAATTATGTATGTATGATATAAGCATCTAAAATTTTCAGGAAAATGTGGGATTATGCATTTCAGGGTTTTTGTTTTTCAGTACTGGGAACTCAAACCCAGGGCCTTGTGCTTTCTAGACAAGTGCTCTACTACTGAGCTATAGAAAATGTGGGATTATGCATTTCAGGGTTTTTGTTTTTCAGGATTGGGAACTCAAACCCAGGGCCTTGTGCTTTCTAGACAAGTGCTCTACTACTGAGCTATACACCCAGCCAGGGCTATATTTCCACATCAGCCCACCTATGGCGTGGCATACAAGATGAGCAGAACACTTCACCCTGACTTCCAGGAGCTCAACACAACCAACTCATTACAGTATTTGAAAAATTGCTGCCCATCAATCAAATGCAGAAGCAGTTTCTTTCCAATTTGGCATTCTGGTAATGGAAGAAGCATTACTGCAGCAGAACCTTGCAAACCACTATGATTTCAAAACTCAGACTTGTGAGCAAAGGACAAAGAGAAAGGGTAAGTAGAGGATGGAGACAGAAAGTCATGTGTTTGGAAGCCCCAGTCAAATGTGAATGCAACACCAAGAAAGCTAGGAAACAGTGGAACATAAAACTAAAAAGAGCAGGCTGGAGCTAGATCATGCTTTGTGAGCACATGGGAATGCTTTTGAATTTTTCAGAGAACAAGGATAAGAAATGAGTTAACTTTAACAGTGGTGCAAAGAAAACACCAAAGTGACAGCACACCAAAGGCAAGAAGCAGTTCAGGAAGCTACTATAAAGATTCACATGAGAAGGAGACTGAATGAGGACAGTGGGAGTGAAACATAAGACCTTGCAGGGTTTGGTAATTAACTGGATTCAAAGATTATTATATTGGTTTGATAGATGCAAAAATAATACAAAATATTCATCCCTATATTCCTGGTTAGAATGAATATAATAAGATAATAATCACAAGAGATCTATTCTATCATTTAGTTTTGTTTCTGTCCCTGAAATTGCAAAATATTTACAGTGGGTGATGGGACAAAAGACAAGTTCCACATTAATGAATTGGATTTTAACAAATACTTACCTCTACGGGTCCTTTTTTTATTACCAGGGATTGAACTCAGGAGCACTTAACCATTGAGCCATACCCCCAGGCTTTTACTTTGAAGTTTTTTTGAGACAGGGTCTCGCTAAGTTGCTAAGGCTGGCCTTGAATTTGCCTCAGCCACCCAATGCTGGGATTGCAGGCTTGTGCCACTATGCCCTGCCCTTTAGGTGTCTTGAACTTTTATTAACTTACAATGTTTGTATAAACCCAATTCTAAACGCAGGCAGAGGTGTATGAGTTAAGATAAAAGGCTAAGTCACACAAGATGTAACAATTCAATGACTTAAAGAATAAAACTAAGTTTATTTCACTCCCATGTTGAGATGAAAAGTCTCAGCTGGTGGTGCAGCTATTTCAAGAAGTACTCAGAGAGGGCTAGAGTGGTGGCTCAGTGGTTACAGCGCTCGCCTAACATGCGCAAGGATGTGGGTTCGAACTCCAGCACCACATTCACAACAAAGTGTTGGAGCAACAAAGGCCACATGAAAAACTAAATAAAAATGATTCTTTCTCTCTCACTGTCCCTCTCTCTTAAAAAGAAAGAAAAAAAAAAGAAAGAAAGAAAAAGAAGTTCTCAGAGCCCTGGGTCCTTCCAGCACCTAGTTCCATAATCCTCTAGTACTTTATTATCATTCAAAGGATTGGAGAGGAGTCATTTCAGGCTCCAATGTGTAGGAAGGTAAGAAGCCAGAGCAGAAGCAGATCAACTGTCTTCAGGTCAATCCTGCAAACGGCACATGCCACTTGAGCCCACACCCTACTGACAGCTCCCTAGCCTCTTGGTCACACCTAGCTGTAACCAGACTCAGCCATGGAGAGCAACTGTGTGCCTCAGAAGAGAAGACAGGATTCTGATGCAGAGGACAAGTAATCTCTGCCAACATGGTTTTTGGAACAATTAAAATGCCTAAGACTAGGAAGTGGTTGCAATAAAAGTCAAGATAATGCCTACCTTTTAGCAAGAACTGGGTTCTAAGAGATTCTGCTGTATTGGCAATGCGATTGGTGGCTAATTGGATGTTCTCATTAATTAAGCTGTATGTTAAGTTTCTGCATGTCCAGTATTTCATTCATGGCAAAAAATTTAAAAAAGATCTATACTTGCTTCAAAAAGATTCCAGTCTGGGGCTGGAGCAGTGTCTCAGCAGTTACAGCACTTGCCTGGCATGTGTGAGGATGTGGATTTGAACTCCAGCACCACATACACAATGAAGTGTCAGAGCAACAAAAGCCACATGAAAAGCTAAATAAAACTGATTCTTTCTTTCCTCTCGCTCAAAAAAAAAAAAAAAGATAGTTCAATGTGTATCTTGAGACACCTCAGTCAAACAGATCAGAAAATTAGACTTCAAAGTGACATGTGCCACAGTCATAATGCTATTTGGTTTTACTTAGAAAGTGTTTATAAAAGCAAATATTTGTGGTTTACTTCCATTAATTTCTGATTTCAATTTTATTATGCATGTGGCATGAAATGGATTCACAGAATGAAATGCTGATTTAATGAAAGGCTGATTTAAATATTTTATTATAAGAAATATAACACCTCAATATGTGACAAGAACACAGGAATCAATTATATCTAAGTCCAGCATCATTCACTAATAATCCACCAGTAATCCAATTTTAATTCAGATTCTTCTAAGAAGAAAATGGGTGAGAAAGGGAGGTAGAAAGACCTAGGTGGCCCCACATTCCTGTCTCTTGGTGTTCCTGCCCTTGTGTAAGTCCCAAGGACACAGCAAAGGTGAAAGGATGTGGCCATGTTATACAAAATGGTAACGTCAGTCTTGCTAGGGAGTCTAGCTAGCTAGAAAAAAGCTAGCTCCTACTGTATGCTTCCTGTGGAGAGGACCACATGGAAAGGAACTGAGGGCAGCTACCCAAGAGCCTGAGAAAAACCAAGACCTTCAGACTTGAAGGCCTACAAGGAACTGAACTTTGCCAATAACCACGTGGCTAGGGAGAAAATATTTTCTCATTCAGGCGTCAGATGAGACCCCAGCTGAGCCACTTCTGGGCTGCTGACCCACAGAAAATGTCCAACAACAAATGTATTTTAAGCTAGTTAAGTTCATAGTAACTTAATCATATATAATACAGAATCCTTATGAAAGCTCGACTATTTTTCCAAATCCAAGAATACCTGGCAGAAAAAATGACGTATTTTTCCATTATCTTCTCAAAAACCTTAACAAAAGCCAGGACTTTAAGAGGATACTTTAGGGGGCTGAAGCGGTGGCTCACTGGAGAGCACTTGCCTGGCATGGCAAGGACCTGGGTTAGAACCCTAGCACCACAAACAAAACTTTAAAAAAAAAAAAAAGAAAGAAAGAAAAAAGAAATAAAATTGACTCTCTCTCTCACTTAAAGATAAAAAAGATACTCCAGGGCTGACTACCATCAGTTTTTCAATAAGGCCATCAGAGGCATTTTATTCTTATCCATTTTTGAAGAGAAGGAAATTTCCACATCTGCCAAATATACGATGCTTTCTTTTTGCTTCTTTCCACCCAGTACTGAGGGTTGGACTAGGAGGCTTTGCCATTGAGCTACATCCCTAGCACCCCACCTTTTTTTTTTTTGAGATAGGGTCTAAGTTGCCCAGGCTTGTCTCGAACTTGTAATCTTCCTACCTCAGCTTCTCCTGAGTAGCTGGAATTATACATACGTGCCATATATCCAGTAATATATTATTTTTTAAAGTATATGGAAAAATAAATGCACTAGTAAGAATTTCTGGGTATGGATTATATACCTAGCAAATGCTAGTGTTTTAGGGAAAACAAAGGGGAACGGTATTTACAGTTTAAATAATTATCTTTAATATCCCCTTTGATACACAGTATAAACATTCTCACTGGCTTATTTATTAGTGATTTCTACTATAATAAGGCACACAAGCAACAGATGTCTGAATGTGAACAGATCAAAATGTTAAGTGCTACTGAATCTTAAGAAATTGTGTTTATAACAGCTTCTGTGCTGATATTTGGCAACATTCAACTATTTTATCTCAATATAATTACTTATTAATAATATCTCATTCATAACTTACTCTATAGGAAAAGGAAGAAATGACAATTCATTGACCCAGACTTGGAAAATTAGAATAGTCTACTTGCTAGTAGCCAAACAACCTTCTGATGTCACCAACTGTTCAGCCTCACTTGTGAGCGTATGTCACTGCTTTTATAATAATATCACATATCACAAACTCATAACTCTACTGGTCTTTGTCACAGGAGTACAATATACATATTGTCAAAAACACTTCTCTATGCACCACACTTAATAGTGAAAATTGTGGACAAGTTCAATAACCTGACAGCCAAGAAAGAGGCACTGTGAAGGAGCCCATCTCTTTTGAAAGTATTTAAATACTTGACCCATATTCTAAGGGAATATTTAACAGAAATCCCTGGAACAAAGCAACTAGGGTTAAGGGACTATAAGCAGTTCAGTTAGCACTGAGTGGGAATGAAAGGGGTACATTTATTTGTCCGCGTGGAACTTCCCTACAAAATATAAAGTTCTACGGAATAATTTTGCTACATTCGTTTCACTTTCAATTCTTAGTCTTAAGAGTAATTATCATTCAAGATAATAAAAGACAGAAATGCTCATAAAATAATGACTCACTCTTTGTACTTTCTCCCCAGGTCTTAGACTGCACTGAATCACCTGAATGCAGAGCAGACATGATCTTCTGAGCCACGCTGGAGAGTGGTGTCTCACAGAGGTCAAAGCCTACACATGCCTCATGAGTCTCCATTTTCATAAAGCCCTGAAGTAAGATTAACACGGGATAAATGTCCACATAGTAATTCTAAGACTTCAAAATAATAAACACCATTAAGTTATTTGAAAAATTTATAAACTGAGACTTTCATTTAAAAAATACCCAAATGAACAAAGGACATAGGTTTACATCACTTCATAATACCAATAGTAAGAAGAAAAACAGTAACTAGAAGTTCAATTAGGGGATCACAGTGAACAGAAAAAGAATTATGAAGTTAACCAATTATGAAGCAAACAAACCTACTCAAACACATCCTCATTTTTAAAAAATGTGTTATTAACCGTCAAGTTGACCACTCTGATAACACAACAGCTACAACTGGTTTGAGTCATTACAGCAATCACACAACCTGCCATCCCTGCTCAGCCCCACTGGCCCTAAGGGCTGATCATGTGAAAGTATAGGTAGGGACAGCACAGACAAGCATCTAGTCACACACCTAAGTTATCTAGCACTAATTTGAACAGAATATGCCATTGTTAGCCAGGAAACCAGGTGATTCATTTCTCAAACATTTTCTTATCTGAGAAAAGAAAAACACAATTTGTATCCCAAGATAGAATAAGAAAAAATAAAAAATAAAGAAGTCACTCAAGTGAGCTGATAGCTAAATGTTAGACAAAAATGTGTTGCTAAACTTTTTCAAGTATATTAGTTTCCTTAATAATTTTTTAAAAATAAGATACAATAATTGGTAAAACCTTTTTGTTCAATGGATTGCAAAAATTAGTAGGGCTTTCTATTCCTAAGCATGCCTATTTCCTAATAAAGCAGAAAATAATTATTAAAAACCACCTAAAATATATAGTTTTTAGATGATCATTCCATATAAAAAGTAGGTAGGGAATATTCTTGAAGATAATCCATACCAAGTTCATAACATATTTAACACAGATCATATACAAACGCTGCTCTCAGGGAATATTTAATATAACTGAGAAGTTATTCGAAATTATTTTATACTAATTTTTAAGATAATTTCTAATTGTCCAAGTACTACACTAATAACCCATATTAAATATAATCTATCATTAGCCAGGTGACGCACACCTGTAATCCCACCATCTTGGGAGGCTGAGGCAAAAGGATTTCGAGTTCAAAGCCAGCTTCAGCAATTTAGCAAGCCCCCAAACAACTGACACCCTGTCTCAAAATAAAAAAGGGCTGGGGAGGTGGCTCAGTAATTAAGAGATCCTGGGTCCAATCCCACCAAAAATAAATAAATAAAATCCATCATTTAAGTATTTTCACTCCTAAAATTCAAATGTGCATCATAAATCATTTTACAATCACTTTTACATAATTCTGAAACTTAAATTTCAAATTTCATTTGAATGTTATTTATGATATGTATGTAAGTCACACTGAAGTCACTACTAAGATGTCTTGCAGAAACTTTAGCTCCCAGAACCCAATGCCTGTAATGAAAATGGCCAGTGGAGTCCTGACACTCCAGTACAAGTAGGAACATGTAGTCTCAAAGTCCACAGCAGGGAATTAGGAGAAAATACAATTTCATGTGGCAGAATTTTACTTTAGTCAACTATAAAGGGATTTAGCTATTTTGTATAGAGTAGTCAGTCCTTCCTTACACATGGGGATACATTCCAAACCTCAGTGCATGACTGAAACTGCAGGCAGTATTGAACTCTATACCTCATAAATGACAAGGATATTAAGTTACTAAAAGGCAGGCAGTGTATACAGCAGACATGTTGAGAAAAGGAATGATTCATGTCCACTGGGTCTACACAGACTGTCTGGCAACTTAAAATACTATTTCCATTTTCCATTTTTAAATCACAGTTGATCTCCAGCAAATAAAATCTTGGAAAACAAAACTCAAAATGGAGGTACTAATGCATTAAGGTCTATAGATTTTAAAATGCCAACTCAAAGTTCTACAAATGTTTTAAATACTTAATGACTTCTATTTAAAAAGAAAAAACTGTATTAACAACACTTGCATAACATAATGTTTTTTCTCTGTTTACCAGGACTAAGTGCCATCAAGCAAATAATCAAGCCATAAAAAACCTTGACACTGAACAAATATATGAGGAAAAAACAAACTAATAAAGGTTGAATATCCCTTATCTGAAATGTGCGGGATCAAAAGTACTTCAGATTTTAGAAAATCTGCATATACATAATGAGGTATCTTGGGGATGGGAACCAAGTCTGAACATAAAATTCACTTATTTCATTAATGGCTTATACACATATAATTTTATACAGTATTCTTAGTGCACCTATGTTACAACAATGTTACATGCAATCAGATACGAAATTTTCCATTTATAATGTCATGCCTGCACTTAAAAAGTTTCAGATTTTGGAGCATTTTGGATTTTCAGATTAGGGATGTTCAACCTCTTTAACTTGGATTTGTTAAATGAGATATTCAAGTGACCTCAAATTTTAAAATGTAGTTGTGTTTATTAAATATATTCTCCTTCTATTACATAAAACATTAAAACATAGCATGTGGAGTAAAGATTCAGTTTTTAGTAATTTTCAATCTTTAAGACTAACAGTCTTAATCTTTGATTGATTTTCTAAATTCTCCACAATATCTTTCAGATAGTTTCCATCTTTTAAAAAATATACATATAATTCTCTTTCCATTTGCTGCAATTTATTAGTTGCCAAAGTTTTTCTTTTTATCTTCACATCAGTAAGAATATCAGCAAGGAGATGATTTAGCTTATTCAGTTGGGATTCAACTTGATGAAACTGGTCTGTTAACTCCTAAAAGAGGAAAATAAAAAATGCTATTAATTCAAGAACTTTACTTCAAACACCAATTATAAATTAAGATATAATTTACAAGGAAAGACAAAATGACAACTTTTTTTCAATAACTTCCCATAATTTCAGCAATAAAGAAACCATGATTAAAAATCCATACTAGGTTTACCGGTTCCATATAAAAATACCTTCAACTACTGATAATTTTAAGTGATTCAAAGCAAACTCTGTTTTATGTGTAAACTTGATATGCAAACTGTTCTGTGTACTCATATATTTGACAAATATTACAGAATGCCCATCATGTGCCAAGCACAGTTTTAGATACTACAGATGCAAGAATGAAGAAAATCTCATAGAGTTTAAATTCTGCTGAATTAATGAAACTTTGTTTTATCCTAATCTCTGGTTACTCTACACACAAGTACAGAGAAAGCCTTGGAATGAAGACCAATAAGAAAGAATGACCTCAATAAAAAAATTCTCCATATTTCTTTTCTTTTCCTTATTTTACATGACAGAATTATATATACCATTCAACAAAAGTATCTTGATTTATATAATTTTCCTCATTGACAACAAAAAACATGTTGTTGGAGACTTCTCACTTAGTGAATTCAATTTCCTCATGTCCTAGCATTTCAAATACTCTACTAACAAGAGTTAATAAGCTTTCTAAGCAAATGCTGTATTCATATACATTTCCAGGATCAACAGAGGCTCTCAGAAAATCTGTAGTCCTAACTACTTCACCAAATCCTTGTACCTTACTCCAGAATATTAACCTTTACAACAGGGACAAGACTGCACATTTTGATAGGGTCCACGGTGATTCCAAAGTACAAGTTTAAGAATGACTGCTGAAGACCTGTCATTAATACCAGTTTTACACAGCAGAACTTCTTAAATTACGTTTTCTAAAAATCAAATAATTCTGACATTTTACCTACAAGTAGTTTCCTCTGAGGAAAACTCTGATGAATGTGAATATACTGAGAAACAACAATCTCACATTTAATTTTAATTAAATGCTAAAGACCTTAAAATTGCTAAAATAATACTAGATACTAAAAAATGTTCAGTTTCATTTTAACAATAAAACTGCAACTGAAAAATTGTTATAATATTTTACATCATATTGAGCTACGGAAAAGCATTAATACCTAATGACAGAGTTGGAGCGGTGACTCGGTGGCTGCAGCATTTGCCTGGCATGCACAGGGATGCAAGTTTGAACCCTAGTGCCACTTATACAACTGAGTGTTGGACCAATGAAAGCCACATGAAAAGCTAAATAAAAATTTATTCTTTCTCTCTCTGTCCCTCTTTCTTAAAAACAAACAAAAAAACCTAATGATAAAGTATGATAAAATTACTAGGATTTTAGGATTCTAGGATGTATTTTTTTGTATCTTAACATATATAAAATCAATGTACTTATAATCAATAATAGCACATGATTGTTTCTGGCCAGAGCCTCTTAAGAAATGATTTCTCACCAACATTTTTGATATTCGGTATGGAAAAGCACAGACAACTTTGAATTAAAAAACAATATGAAGCCAGGTACAGCTGCACATGCCTGTAATTCCAGTGACTCAGGATGCTAGGCAGAAGGATCACAAGTTCAAAGCCAGCCTCAGCAACTTAGCAAGAACCTATCTCAAAATAAAATATTAAAAAGTGCTGGAGTGGCTGCAGCAGTGGCTCAGCAATTGCAGCACTTGCCTGGCATGCGCAAGGATGTAGGTTTTAATCCCAACACCACGTACCCAATGAAGTGTCAGACCAACAAAAGCCACGTGAAAAACTAAATAAAAACTGATTCTTTCTCTCACTGTCCCTCTTTAAAAAAAAAAAAAGGGGGGGGGGATGGGGATGTGTTTCAGCAATTTAAAACTCTAGGTTCAAACCCCAGTACTAGCAAAAAAAGAATGAAAAAACCCAACAAGCTACATAGAAAGACCTCTAAGTGGCTTGCTTTCTTTTAATGTATATTTGAGAGTGAAATGCTAAAAAAATTATGTCCACCTACACTTTAAAGATCCTAATAAGGGGCTTGAGCAGTGGCTTAGCGTTTGGAGTACTTATCTGGCATGCACAAGGACCCAGGTTCAAACCTCAACACCACATACACAACTGAGGGTTGGAGAAACAGAGGCCAGACGAAAACAAATAAAACTGATTCTCTCTCTAATTAAAAAAAAAAAGACCCTAAGTATGAAAAATAAAAATCCTCAATAAGAAAGCATTATGTCAGTTTAATTGGAAGATTTTTCTTTCTTAGGACTCATAAAATGGTGGTGTGCCATTATGATCAGTTGTGTCTAGAGGATACTTAAATACTGCTGGTGATACTATAAATAGGTGCAATCAAGAAAGAAATATGATAGCATCATCAAGGTAAAAAAGAAAAAAATGTGTATCCCTCAAAAACTCCAGTGATCCTACTTTCCGAGAATTAACCCAAATAAAAGTATCCAACAAAAAAAGCTATGTACACAAAGATGTAGATGACGCATCATCTACAAACCAAAGAAACTAAGGGAGAAATGAAGGCCATCAAAATATCCAAAATGGGGGCTGGAGCAGTGGCTCAACAGTTACAGCTGCTTGCACAGCATGCGCGAGTACGTGGGTTCAAACCCCAGCACCACATACACAATCAAGTGTCCAAGGAATGAAAGTCACATGAAAAACTAAATAAAAATTGCTTTTCTCTTTCTCTCTCTCTTTAAAAAAAAAAAAAGATGACATAAAAATTAAAATCCTTGTAGAAGGTAGGAGTGGTGGCACACACCTGTAATCCCAGTGACTAAGAAGCCTGAGGCAAATCACAAGTTCGAGACCAGCCTGAGCAACTTAGTGAGACCTTGTCTTAAACTATAAAAGGGCCTGTGGATATAAGCACCCTGGGTTCAATCCCTAGCATAAGTGAGGAAATATCCTTATAAAAAAAAGAGGGGGAGATAGTAAAAAGGGTGAAAAAGAAAAGCCACAAATATATTTCACACATAATTACCAAAGAATTGGCATTGAAACATGAAGAACTCCTACAAATGACTTAACAACCTAAAAAACAGGCAAAGGAGATGAACAAGCAGTTCTCAGAAAAAGGTGAATGGCCAGTAAACAAGTGAAAAGGAAACTCAACCTCCTTAATAATACAAATTACTACCCCAAATGAACATCATTTTACATCCACAGGACTGGCAGAAATTTGCATATCAATGCTATATAATGAAAAGCATACAAATAAATAGCATCTCTTGAGACACTGTTGGTACACTATGGCACAAACACGTTGGAAAACAATTTGATATACAGGCTAAGCATCCCTAATCTGAAAATACCCAAATTGAAACTTTCTGAGCACCATGTCTGAGCTCAAAAACTTTTTGGCTCAAATTTTCAGATTAGGGATGCTTAGTAAGTAAATTCTAAGCAAACATTCCAACATCCAAAAAACAATGAAATCTGAAACACTTTTAGACTAAAGCACTTCAGGTAAGAAACACTCGCCCTGTACCTATGAAATCAAGCATATGCAAGCATACCTATAAGCCAGCAATTCCACTCATAATGGTGTGTATGCGTGTGTATACCAGAGGCTCTTGCAAATGTGCAACTATGAGACATGAATATACACAGCTGAATGATGTATATTAGGAAAATCTGGAAATAATCTAAATGTCAACATTTCCTATAAAGGAATACTAATTATGTGAAAGAGAAAAACTACAAATGAACTATAGCTTTATACATACCTACATGGATGACTCTCAAAAACAATGTTAAGAAACAAGCCAAGTTATTAAATATATATAGTACCACATATATAAAACTCAAAAATATACAAAACTGAACACACAGCCTAGGAATATACACATGTAATAAATCTATAAACAGAAACATGCAAATAACAAAAAAAATTCAGCACAGTAGTTATTCCTTGAAGAAGGGAAGGGAATTCAATTAAGAGGAGTGTGTGTCATATCAGTAAGTATACACAGAGGACTTGAAAGATAGAAGGCAATCCTCTATTTGCTAATATAAGTAAAAAAATACAAAACACCACTCTTGTTTAATTTTTTTCTAACATTTATCACCAATGTTACAGGTCCTTTTGTAGTATCTGAAAATTTTGTAAACTCTTCACATAGTAATCAAAACTGTTTGAGCTGGGAGTGATGGCACATGACTGTAATCCCAGTGGCAGGGGAGGATGAGGCAGGAGGATCACAAGTTTAAAGACAGCCTAAGCAAGACCCTGCCTCAAAAGAAAAAAATTAAAAAAGGACTGGTCCTGGGTTCATCCCCAGTACTCCACTCCAGAAAAGCTATTTGGAAAACAGATATGTGAACAAAAACTAAGTTTAAAAAAAAAATTTGATATAAAAAAATAATTTTATATTAGGAGAATGAGATTTCCTCATGATAATATTTTATTTTCTATCTTTTATAATGCTTTCCCACTGGGGCACTCTACCATTGATCTATATTTCTAGCCCTTCTTTCTTTTTATCGAGACAGGGTCTGAATTCCCTAGGCAGGCCTTGAACGTGCAATCCTCTTGCCTCAGCCTCCCAAATAGTTGGGATAACAGATGTGCATCACTCTGCCCAGCCCATAAGTTATGGCAAATACCCACCTGATCACTAAGCAAAAGCTGATTTCCTCCTTGATACAAAGCATCACAAAGCACATCAACATCATCATTCAATTTGGACAGAAAGAAAAAATTTTCTTGAGCAGATATTGCCAACTGATCTTGTACTAGAGAAACATCCTGTTTCAATTTCTCAGCCACTTCTTCCAGGTTTCCATGGGTTATAAATAATTCTTTTTTCTTATTCTCTCCCTCTAAAAGTTGGTAAAGTCTAAAACGTAAAAAAAGAAAATTACAGAGGAAAATTCTCAAGTTGGTAGTTACAATCCACTATATTGGGGCATTTGCAATTTATCTAAGTAAAAATAGAAAAATGCTAATTTGTGTGCTAAAATCAAGCAACTGAAACCATTCAACTATGATACTATTCTAGTACAGAAATATATACCCTAACTATTCCATCTGAAGTCCCAGTTTTTCCATTTTCCAAGTTTTAGATATAAAATCCGTCTCAACTTTTAACTATCAATCTACTTCAAACAAACTATGGCTTAGTGATATGATACCTCCCAAGAAAACACTTCTTTCACAGAATACATTTATGATGCAATAACAACACCAGCGATTTTTTTTTTT
>PVKS010030788.1:0-24048 GCA_004027875.1 Aplodontia rufa
TTGTTTGTTTGTTTGTTTGAATTTGAAGTATTAGAAATTGAACCCAGGACCTGGGATGTGCTAGGCAAGTACTCTACCATTGAACTACATTCCCAGCCCGGTCCCCCTCACCCTGCCTTTGTGTGTGTGTGTGGTACTGAGGATTGAACCCAGGGACACTTTACCACTGAGCTACATCCCCCACCCTTTAATTTTTTTTTTTTTTTGAGACAGGGTCTTTCTTACATTGGCCTTGAACTTGTGATCCTGCTGCCTCAGCCTCCCTCATCACGGGGATTAGGGTTGTATACTGCTTTGCTTGATATCCCAATCCTTTTTTAAGTTTTATTTTGAGACAGGGGCTTCCTGAATTGCTCACATTGGTCTTGAATTCTTCTGCCTCAGCTTTCTGGGTAGCTAGGATTACAGGCATGTGCCACTATGCCTGGCTTTATCCTAACCTTTTTCAGCAGAGAAAATTTAAGGTGTGTTTTGTAGTATATATATGTATATGTATACATATATACATATATATATATATATTTTTTTTTTTTAATAAAGAAAGAGGGGTCAGTGAGGGAGAAGCAGTTTTTATTTAGTTTCTCATGTGACTTTCATTCCTCCGACACTTTGTTGTGTACATGGTGCTGGGGTTTGAACTCCCATACTTGGACAGGCAAGCAATGTAACCACTAAGCCACCGCTCCAGCCCCTTGTAGTATAACTTAAGCCCATGCATGCAGCCTTCGAAAGTCATTATGTGAAGAGTTAAGAACTTATGTTTATACTGCATATTCTACCATTCTTCTGTTTTAGCAGACAGAGAACTACCCTTGGTAGCTATGAATCTGCAGGTGGGTGCTGCCAGCTCACACCCCCTCAAATGTTCTTTAATTGTGCCTTCAAATATTGTTAAGTATGAGCAGCTGTCACTCCCACTGCACATACACCCAGACATTGCTTCTGAGCTATAATTACTGGTGATCCTCTTCCTCTTGGCTCTGCTTTTTCCAAGCCTTGGTTTCCTTCCCTGTGGAATGGTAATGCTGTGTCACGAAAGAGGTGCATAAAAAACAATAGTTCTGGGCTGGAGCGGTGGCTCAGTGGTTTCGGCGCTTGCCTGGCAAGCACGAGGACCCAGGTTCAAACCCCAGCACACAACTCAGTGTTGGAGCAACTAAGGCCATGTGAAAAAACTAAAGTTGTTTCTCTCTTTCTCTGTCTCTATCAGTGTCCCTCTCTCTTTAAAAAACAAAAAAACAGTTTAAAAAAATAAACAATAGTTCTTTTTGGTTTAGGATTTTTTTTTTTTTTTTTTTTTTGGGATACTGGAGATTGAACCCAGCAGTGCTTAACCTCGGAGTCACATCCTCAACACCCCCCTTCTTTTTTTGTTTGCTTTCTGTTGGTTTTTTTGTTTGTTTGTTTGTTTTGGTTTGAGATAGGGTCTCACTAAGTTGCTTAAGGCCTTGATAAATTGCTTAGACTGCCGTTGAACTTATGATCCTCCTGCCTCAACCTCCCAAGTTGCTAGGATTATAGACATACACCACCATGCCCAGCAGATTTCTTTGTGTTATCTGTTTTGTTGCTGTTTTTAATCCTCTGATTGCCGTTGGTAATCAGGTATGAGTTTTTGCCAGAAGAGCTGGCCAACCACGGAGTTCTTTATCGTTTGGCAAATGGGCCAGATCTAACCTATGGGCATAATTCAAGGTCTGTTTATTAATCAACAATGATGAGTTAAGGCCCCTGTTGGATGATGGAATGTGGGAGCACCCTTCTGCTTAGAGCTAGTGGAGAAAAATAGAGACTGGCCATCAGTGTGCTGTTTTATGTGCCACACTGAAGAGTGAACCAGTGGCATACACTGCAGTCACCTTTAGAAACTGAGGAAGCTTCAGGGTAGGCACTGCATGCTCTCTGCTGTTAAGAGCTAGGGCATACCCACAGAACTCTTTGTGCTTCTGATAAAACCACTTCTCTGGGGGCTGAAGTGGCATGGCTCAGCAGTTACGGTGCTTGCCTGGCATGTGCAGGGACACAAGTTCCAACCCCAGCACTATGTATACAACAAAGTGTTGAGCAACAAAAGCCACATGAAAAACTTAAATTGATTCTCTCTCACTCTTTTTCTTTATCTCTCTGTCCCTCTCTCTTAAACAAAAAAACAAACAAAAAAACAACTCTTCTCTGCCCACCTCCACATGCACCCACAACCTCCTCAGGACAATGCAGATGAGCCTGGCACTTCCTGCCGCCATCTGCTGCTACCTGCTATCTCACATCATTCTAGCCACACATGATTCGGTAAGGGACATTATTCTCCCAGAGATCCTTAGGCCAACCCCATAGCTTGTCTATCAAGAAGTCACATCAGCTCCACTTTCAACATGCAACCAGAATCTGATCAGTTTCTGCCCACCTTTTGCCACTGCCATCCTACTCTGGGTCATCATTTCTTTCACCTGGATTATTGCCTCCTAATTGGTCTCCCTGTGGGCTTTACCCCTCCTTCAGTCTGCTCTCTGCCCAGAATGATGATCTTTCTCTGCTCAGATCTCCACACATGTTTCTCATCTCATTGAGAGAAAGCCAACACTTACCCATGGCCCACAAGGCCCTTTATAGTCTGGCACACCTATTCCACTGTTTCTCCTCAGGTACCATGTCTTCATGTTCTTTGCTCCTTTTCTCTCTGCCTCAGCCCCCCTGGCTCCTTGCTGATGGGCAGACACCTGGCACTCTCCCACACCAACCTTTGCATAGCTCATCCCTTGGCCTCACCTGGATCATCTTCAGTAGTGTCAGTGTGGCTCACCCTCACATCTACAGGTTCTTGCTCAAATTTCACACACTCAGGCCTTTCCTGAGCTCCTTGTTTAAATCATACACTCTACAACTCCCTCTCTTCCTGTGCTGAATTTCTTCCCAAGTACTCCCCAGCTAGGATATAGGCACCACAGTAAGATTTGTTCCCCATAGTATCACCAAGGCTGAGCTAGTGGCTGGCTGGCTCATTCAGCTCTCAGTAGATTCCTGTTGGGTAAATCGATTGAGAAAAGGAGAAGTTTGCTAGAAGGAGAAAGGAGGAACAAGATTATTTGAGATGAGTAAGTAGTTTGTGCAGGAGACAAAGATGCCTGGTGTGTTAAGACCTAAGAGCGGTAAGACCTAAGAGCACCTGCCCAAATCAGGTGGCAGGTTGTGGGGCACTTTCTTGTGTCTTCAGTGTTTATATCCAAGGCTAATTTCTAGAACTATCTGTCCATTAAGGATCCACCAGCCACAAAAAGGCTTCTAAGTGCTTGAAATATGTCTAATACAAATTGAGCTGGGTTAGGTATTAGAAGTATAAAATAACACACTGGATTTTGAAAACTTAATTTTGAAAAAAAATTTAAAATTTTCAATATTGATTATGTGCTAAAATAATAAAATAGTGGGTTAAATAAAATATTAAAGTCAGCTTCACCTGTTTTTGCTTTTAATGTGTATTTGGCTCAGATTTGTGGCTGTGCAGTTCAGCATCAAGCAGGTTTTCATTGTATTGAGTTTAACACTTTTTTTATTTAAATAGAGAAGGATAGTGAGAGAAAGAATCAGTTTTATTTAGTTTTTTCATGTGGCTTTCCTTGCTCCAACATTTCATTGTGTATATGGTGCTGGGGTTCTAACCTGCATCCTCATCCTTGTGCATGCCAGGCAAGTGCTATTACTGCTGAGCCACCACTCCAGACCCTGAGTTTAACACTTTATTAGACACTTATTAATGTCTTGTTTCATTTGTGGAACAAATACCTCACTGTCACTTCACAGTCAAGGAAAAGAGAAGACTACCCAATAATGCAATTGTAGTTTGCTCACCTAAATCCTGGATACTGTTTTTCATTACAGAAGGTATGGGAATGTATGTTGATGGAGATGCCCTGCCCTCACTTTTTCTCTGGTCTCTGACAGTCTCTGTATTTACTACAGTTTGTCTTTACATCTTTAGTACATTTTTATTTTTATTACTCTGTTGTCTGCTGCTGCATTCAATACTATTTGGACTCTTTCCTCTAAACTTATGGTAAAAGAATTAACTCCCAGATCCATTTGGACAAGTCATTTCAGCTGTCAAGAGCTCAATTTAGGGTCTGGAGAAGTGGCTCAGGAATATTGCACTAGCCTGGCATTCGTGAGGACCCAGGTTTAAACCCCAGCACATACACAACTAAGTGTCAGAGCAATGAAAACCAGATGAAAAACTAAATAAAATTTTTTTTTCTCTCTCAAAAAAAAAAAAGTTTCAGTTTTCTTGTCCGTTAAGGAAATTAAGGTTCCCTCCTTGCAGGGGTTTGAGAATCCCTGAGTGTTCTGACTTCAGAGTACTGAGTGATTGATGCTCTTAGAAAAGCTAGTGGCAAGGGGTAAGACAGAAGTGGCTGAGGTACAGAATGTACTTGAGAAGCATTTTTGTTCAGAATGTATTGGAATGTGAAGTCAAGCATAAACTTGAAAGAATCATCTACTGCTGCAGTGGCTCACAAACTTAGTATGCATCACGGTCGCCTAGAAGGTTTGTTAAAACTTCCCTGAACCCCACCCCAGAGTTTCTGCCTTGGTGAAACCATCTGTGGTAGGACCTGGAAATGAGCATTGGTGACACATTCCCAGGTGATGCCAATTGATGCTGCTGGTCTAGGAACACAATTTGAGAACCACTGATCTAGAACAAAACAGATGGGAATTATTTTTGAGGTAAGGAGGGAAAGAATTTGAAGGTGAGTGTCTCAGATGAGGCAGGTCCAGAGGGGATAAAAAGATTGAATTGAAGGGAATTAATCTTTGCCGGGAGAGATGTTTTCATCTTAAAGAAGAGGGAAAGAGCCAGGCATAGTTGGCACACAGCTGTAATCTCAGTGGCTTCAGAGGCTGATTGCAAATTCAAAGCTGCTGAAGCTGTAAGCCTCAAATTATTTTAAAAAAAGGAGGGGGCAGGGGAGTCAGTGGTTAAGCGCCTTTGGGTTCAATTCCTGGGACAAAAAAGAAAAGGAAAAAAAAGAATTGATATGGCACTAAGAAGTTTTGAGGTGAAAGGCACATTTAAAGGAATCACATTGGGGCTGGAGCAGTGGTTCAGCGGTTAAGGCGCTTGCCTGGCATGGGTGAGTACATGGGTTCAAACCCCAGCATCACATACACACAATGAGGTCTCAGAGCAACGAAGGCTACATGAAAAACTGAATAAAGTTGATTCTCTCTCTCTCTCTCTCTCTCTCTCACTCTCACACTGTCCCTCTCAAAAAAATAAAATAAAAAGGAATCACATAAGTTAGACTTTGGGAAACCACTTTGAATCAAACAGATCTGTATTCAGATCCTGGTTCAGACCACACATTCCAAGTTGTTTAATTTCTCTATGCCTAAGTGTTCTGTATTTTGAAATGGGGTTAGTAGCTCAGCCCCAATACTACATATCATTGTGAAAAATTAAGTGAGTTAGTTCTACCTTCTGTTATGGCTGGTGCATGAAACAAAACCACACATATTCATGAGATTAAAGTACTGAGTGACCCTGTGGGTGAGCAGTGGGAAAAGTAGGGTTAATTCCTTGAACATTCACTGGGTGCTTGTAACTTGCTGAGCATTATACTTGGCACTGGGGATGAAAAGGGCTGGGCTCTCCTCCAGGGATAGAGATGTAAAGAGACAGGTCATGAATATTTATGGAATGACACAAGTCTCTACCATGAATATGGAATGTCAGTATTATGTTGAGAATATTATTAGAGTGCTAGGGATAGAATAAGGAAGAACAAAGGTATGAAGTGGTGTGGGGGAAAAAACATGACAACGTTGATGTTTGAGCCAAATCTTAAAAGATTGGTAGAGATTGCCAGGCTGAGAGTATATTCTCAGTCCTGAAAGTAGATCAGTTTAAGTTGGGACCTCAGAGGAATGTCAGGGGATAGGAGAAGTTAATCAAAATCAGATCAAACAGGGGCTGGAGAGGTGGCTCAGTGGAAGAGCGCTTACCTGTCATGAACATGCACAAGGATCCAGGTTCAATCCCCAGCACCACATATACAACTAAGTGGAGGAAAACAAACAAACAAACAAAAAAGTGAAAAGTAAGTATTTTTTTAAAAAAAGAATCAGATCAAATGGACTATTCTGTGCAAATTTAAGGAATTTGAACTATCCGTAAGTGGTGGGGAAATAAGGAATTTAAAATGGTTCTGATGTGTTTTTTATAGAGGTCATGCTGATAACATCTTAAAGGGTAAGCTAGATCAGAAAGGAAATAGGAATGATCATGAAATTATTTCAGTGATCTAGGTTAAAAAGGTGAGATGAGGGTAATATGGAGGTCTCACTGGAAAGAGATTTAGAAGGCAGACTCATCAGAATCAGTGTCCATTCATCTGAGAGGTCAAGGATTGAACCATGAATTAAGTCAAGGAGCAAAAGACAAAGGGGTAGATTTAGGGAAAGAGGAAGAGAACCCAGTTTAGCGTATATCCTATCTGACATCTACACGGAGATTTCCCAGTTTACAACTGAAATGTAAGTCTAGAGCAGAGGAAGATGTCTCTATTACTTAACTTCTAGTTACTTCTCAAGTCGAGCGTTTTTACTCTAACTCCTCTGGAACTGTTCAGGGCACATCATCAGTGACCCTCTCACTGCCAGATCCAGTGGATATGTTCAGTGGGTTACCTTTCCAACCTTGCCGATGTATTTAACCTAATCCTTTCCCTTGTGATCTCTTTCATTGTGGGCTTTTCATCTTGACTCTGGCTGATTTCTCACTCTTCCTGATGATCAGATCTGCTTATGGTGCCCCAGCTTCATGCCTTACTGATGGCAGTCTTTCCATAGAATTCACAGCCTGGGCCGTACACAGTGGCACACACCTGTAATCCCAGTAGCTCAGGAGACTAAGGTAGGAACACTGCAAGTTCACAGTCTGCCACAGCAACTTAACAAGGCTCTGAGCAACTTAGACCCTGTCTCAAAACAAAAAATAAAAAGAACTGGAGATATGGCTCAGCGGTTAAGTGCCCCTGGGCTCAATCTCTAGTACCAAATAAAAAATAAAAATAAAAAGAACTCGTAGTCTGCATTATTCACTACCTCTTAGCCATGACACCAAATTAAAAAAAAAAAAAAAAGTTCATAGTCTGTGTTATTCACTACCTCGTAGACATGACCTGGAGCTCCAACAGTCATTCAGGGCTAAAATGGAACTCAACCTCTTTCCCACCAAGAAAAGCCATACTTTTCTTTTTTTCCCTTTACCCATCCATTCAGACTAGATAGAAACACCTTTACCTCTAAGATACACTGATACCTACTAAACTTTTTTCTGTTTAAAATAATCACTTTCCCATACCCACAATCAAGTCCTCATCTTTAGGAACTGTTTCAACAGTTTTCTACTTGGTTACTTGGACTATATTCTCTCCCCATGAAATCTCTTCACCATGTAGTCATTATTGAGAGTTCACACACACACACACAAATCTGGCTAGTCACAGTGGTGCCTGCCTGTAAATCCCAGCTACTTGGGGAGGATCTCAAGTTTGAGACCAACCTTAGCAACTTGTGAGATCCTGTATCAAAATAAAAAATCAATAAAGGATCTAGGAATGTAGCACATTGGTAAAGAAGTACCCCTGGGTTCAGCCCCCAGTACCAAAAATAAAAGAGCTAAGGATGTATCTCAGTGTTGGAGCAATTGCCTAGCATGTACAAAGCCCTGGTGGGTTCCATTCCTGACACTAAAAGCAAATGCAAAACTGACATCATCTGTTAAGAACCTATTAAAATAACATTCAATACCAAATCACAAGTATTTATGTCCGCCCCCCCTCAAAAAAAGTCAGTCTGATCAAGTCTCACACAGGGCATAGAAGAACTTGTAAGGGACTCCATGGGGATACAATCAGCCAACTATGGAAGTAGGAAATTCTCGAGGACAAAGGACTAAGCTTCTCAGACAAATAAATGGTGAGGAGAGAGGAAGAAAGAACTTGTTTTTAGGAAGGACAGTGAGAAAAAAGACAATCAGTTCTATTTAGTTTTTCATGTGGCTTTCATTGCTTCAACACTTGGTTGTGTACGTGGTCCTGGGGTTTGGAACCCATGTCCTCACACATGCCAGGCAAGCCGGATACTGCTGAGCCACCACTCTAGCCCCATGGAAAGAGTTTTAAGAGCATGTCATCCATATGTAGCATGTTGAATCCTGATTTGAATAAACCAGCTGTAAAATCATTTTGATTTTTTTAACATTCAGTAATGATGTGGTTATTTTTTTAAAGGGCTTTTTATATGTTAGACATATATGCAGAGAATTTAAGGAGAAAAAATATGATTCCTAAATTAGCCCAGGCAGTGACTAGGGTGTAAATAAGTTGAAACTGGCTGTGTTATTTCACTTTAGACAGTGGGCATATGGGGGCTTCATTAGATTGTCCTGTCTACTTTTGGTATGTGTTTAATGTCTTCCATAACAAAGGGATCAAAGGGATTGGTCTTTTTACTTACTTATTTGTTTGGTACTGGGGATTTAACCCAGGGACTGTTTGCCACTGAGCTCCATCCCTAGCCTTTTTGTTTTTTTTTGTTTTTTGGAGAGGGACAGAGACAATCAATTTTATTTAGTTTTTCATGTGGCTTTCATTGCTCTGAAGCTTCGTTGTGCACGTGGTACATGGTGCTGGGGGTTCAAACCCACATCCTTACACGTGCCAGGCAAGTGCCATAACTACTTAGCCACTGCTCTGGCCCCATCCTTAGCCCTTTTTATTATTTATTTTGAGACAGAGTCTCACCAAGTTGCATAGGGCCTAGCCAAGTTGCTGAGGCTGGCCTTGAACTTAGGATCTTCCTGCCTCAGCCTCCTGAGCTGCTGGGATTAAAGGTGCGCACTACCACACCTGGCTTGTTTGGTCACTTTTAAAAGATTATTAATGATTGATTCTCAGCCTTTTGACTAAGATCCAATGTAAAAATATATATTAATAAGGGAAACTTGAACCCTGGTGGTATGTAAGATGATAATTACTTTAAAATATTACCATATTTAAATGTAGAATACCAACTTACCATATTTAAGTGTAGAACACAGTAGTGTCATTATGTGTATTCACGTGATGGTTGTGCAACCATTACCACTATCTGTCTTCAGAACTGTGTTTTCATCTTGTAAAACTGAAACTCTATATCCATTAAATAATAATTTCCCTCCACTCAACCCCTGGCAACCACAATCCACTTTAGATCATCTAACCCAGGCATCTTCATTTTGTAGGTCAAGAAAGCAGATCCTAAATGGATTATGTCTTAACTAAGTCACACAGCTAGTTAATGATAGCCAGCTTTGTTTTCATGGACACTAGGCAACCTGAGCCTCATTTAGTTTTCCACATTGTTTTTCTGTTATGAAGAGAACATGTATCTGACAAGTACAAAAATCAGTATAGTTAATTTTATTTCTTAGTGGATTCTGACTGCTTTATAATCATGCAGAAGGAGATTATATTGTTGTTAAATACTTACATAGCCTTACTTTCTTAGTTTTTTAAAAAGCTTTTGTCAGTGCTAGGGATGTATCCCCCTAGTAGAGTGCTTGCCTAGAATGAAGGAAGGTCCTGGGTTCCATCCCTAGCATTGGAAAAAAAAATCTTTTATTAAAAAAAAAAAATAACATGGTGGCTGGAGAGGTGGCTCAGTAAGAGTGCTTGCCTGGCATGCATGAGGTCCTGGGTTCAATCTCCAGCACTGCATACACAAATAATAAAGGAAAAATAAATGAAAATATTTCTCTCCCTCTCTCTCCCCCCTCCTCCCTCCCTTTCTCTCTCTCTCTCTCTCTCTCTTTCTCTCTCTCTCTCTCTCTCTTTTCTTCCCCACTCTCCCCTGCAGAAAAAAAAAAAAAGATAACATGCCCAGTGCAGTGGCCTGTAATCTCAGCTACTGCAGAAGCTGAAGCAGGAGGATTGCAAGTTCAGGGCCACACTCAACAACCTAAAAGGCCCCGTTTCAAAATTTAAAAAGCTTTTTTAAAGGGCAAGGGATGTAGCTCAGTGGTAGAACACTTGCCTAGCATGTACATTCAATCTATAATTCTGCCTCCCAAAATAGATAATGTATATCCATGTAAAATTCTTGGGTTTGGGGGAGAGGTTGTTTTGGTTTGTTTGTTTGTTTTTGTTTGTTTGTTTGTTTGTTTTTAAGAGAGGGACAATGAGAGAGAGAGAATCAATTTTAGTTTTTCATGTGGCTTTCGTTCCTCCCACACTTCATTGTGTACATGGTGCTGGGTTCAAACAGGTGTCCTTGTACATGCCAGGCAAGAGCTGTAACCAGCCCTAAAATTCTTGATTTTGATAATTTGCTCTATGTGAAACATAAGCATTAAGGGAAACTGTGTGAAAGATACAAAGGACCTCTTTGTGTCATCTTTGCAATTTCCTGTCAAAAGATTTTTGGGTTTTTTAAAATTTTTTTATTTTTTATTTTTTAAGCTGGGTGTGGTGGCGCATGACTGTAATCCCAGTGACTGGAGGCTGAGACATGAGGATTGCAAGTTCAAGGCCAACCTTAGCAATTTAGCGTGGCCCTAAGCAACTTAGTGAGAGTCTGCCTCAAAATAAAACAATTAAGGGGCTAGAGAGGTGGCTCAGAAGTTAGAGCACTTGCCTGGCATGTGCAAGGACCAGGTTCAATCCCCAGCACCACATACAACTAAGTGGAGGAAAAATAAAATCCAAATAAAGAAAGAATTAGCTCTCTCTTTAAAACAAAATAAAAATAGAACAATTTTTAAAAAGGACTGGGGATGTAGCTCAGTGATAAAATGGCCCTGGGTTCAATTCCCAGTACCAAAAAAATAAAAAATAAAAATAAAAATTAAGTGATGATGAGAATACTTAGGAATCAAACTATAAAGCTTTCTGGAAAATGCATCAATCCAGACCTCACTGTCTTCTTTATGTCTGTGATGAGTAGATTCAGTGATGAGAGTACATGCTACAGAAATCTTTAGTACCAGGTTGTTTGCATTCTAACTCAATGACTGTTCCAAACTATTAACACAAATAATATTATAAAAGTAGGAATTTTTAGTAGTTGATTATAGGTGGCTCTGTGGTTTTTCATTTTTCCCTTTAAATAATTGACAAAGAATTTTTGTGGCCCTGGTGTGTGAGATTTCATAATAGCACAGCCCGTTTTTCTGGTAATGGCACCTTGATGGGGCTTTTAGTGCTTAGCCTGCAGTAGGGCACTCCTTGTTTGTACAATTTGAAACTCTGACTCACTCCACTCAGCTCCTGGTATTTCAGACACAAGCTGCTTTCTCAGTATCACATGTGGAAGTGGGATTAATTGGGGTACAGTTCTCGTTCTGTTACAGGTGACTGGACTGGAGGTCTGCAGTAGACCACCAGCATTCACATTCACACTGCTGAATGTGCAAACCTCAGGAAACCTCATGTAATTTTCTGAGTTTCCTTGGCTATAAAACGGGAATGGTGGGGGCTGGAACAGTGGCTCGGTGGTTAATGGTGCTTGCCTGCATGCATGAGGACATGGGTTCAAACCCCAGCACCATGTACACAACAGTGTCAGAGCAACGAAAGCCACATGAAAAGCTAAATAAAATTGGTCCTCTTCCTCTGTCTCTCTGTCTCTCTCTCTGTCTCTCTCTCTCTCTCTCTCTCTCATTGTCCCTCTATGAAAAAAGAAAAAAACACAGGAATGATAGTTTTCATCCTCCAGGGTTGTTTTAGTTTTTTTTTTTTAATTAGTTGAATATGGAGTTACAATTGAGGGGGAATCATTATTAAACAGTCAAGAACAAATGTATATTTACATAGTTAGCCAAGGTCCAGGGTTGTTTTAAAGACTGAGTGAGATCCTGAATTAAGTGGGAATAATGAGTCATAATAATAACTGGGAATAAACCATAATAAATAACTGGGAATGAGTGGTCAGCAAGGCATACTGCGTAAGTAATGACTTGCCCCTGTGGGACCTATGGGTATACTAGACATGCAGGGTGCTGGCAGAGCTCATAGGAAAAGCAACAGCAAGCACTGTGTTGGACTGAACTTGCCAATATAAACTTTAAAAATTCTAATGTTACATATTTCATCCTATACTTCTGCAGAGTCCTGGATATTCCCCTAGTGCAGCCTGGGTGTGGTTGGAGAGATGGTACTGAAGGACATCGGAGACAAGCTCTGAACTGTGACAAACCAAGGGCAGCCAGGAGCCACTGAAGGGTTTTAAGAAAAAGAACAGTGAGATCAGATTTTTTTTTTTTTAAAGGGAGAGGGACAGTGAGAGAGAGAAAGAGAGAAACAACTTTAGTTTTTCACATGGCCTTAGTTGCTCCAACACTCAATTGTGTACGTGGTGCTGGGGTTTGAACCCGGGTCCTTGTGCTTGCCAGGCAAGCGCGGAAACCTCTGAGCCACCGCTCCAGCCCCAAGATTTTTTTTTTTTAAAGCGAGAGGGACAGAGAGAGAGAAACAATTTTTATTTAGTTTTTCATGTGGCTTTCGTTGCTCTGACACTTAGTTGTATACTTGGTGCTGGGTTTTGAACTCGCGTACTTGCGCTTGCCGGGCAAGCACCGTAACTGCCGAGCCTCCGATCCAGCCCCAGTGTGATCAGATTGCCCTCAGTACCATCATTGTGACCATGGTGGGCAATACAGATGGGGATGGGGACTATGCAAAATTGGCTTTAGATGCAGGTGAAGTAGTTCAAGCAAAAGAAGTTGGTGTTAGTGAATGAAGTTAAGTGGGTGAGATCAAGAAAGTCTAAGGAGGGCTAAGTGGTAGAGCTATTGCCTCCTAGCATTTTCAAGGTACTGGGTTTGATCCCGAGCACCAGGGGAAAAAGAAGAAGAAAAAAAGCAGAAGGGGAAGAAAGAAGGAAGGAAGGAAAGAAAAAGAAAAAAGAAAGGCTAAGAACCTGGCTAATGATTGAATGGGAGTAGTGAAAAAGGAAGGGTCAACGACTGCTCTCTGCTTTCTGGTTTTTGTGACTGATTGGCTAGTAATGACATTTCCTGAGGTAGAAACAAAGGAAACAGGACTGGGGAGAAGCTGAATTCAGCTTTGGACAGATTTCATTTGTCAGTGAACTCCCAAATAGAGACTTGTGGGGTGGGTAGATAGAAGTCAGGAGCTCTGCAGAAGTCCTGGGCTAGAGCACCAATGCTTGTTGAGTGCTTGGCATTTTTTGTTTCTTTTCCTTTTTTTTTTTTTTAAAGAGAGAGCATGAGAAGGAGCGAGAAAGAATCAATTTTATTTAGACGTTCCTCTGCCTTTTGTTTTTCCAGGACATAGTTGTGTATGTGATGCTGGCATCAGAATCCAGATCCTTGTGTATCTCCTTCAAGCTCTTTACTGCTGAGCTACCACTCCAGCCCCATGCTTGGGGATCTTTGCTCATCATTTTACTTGTCTTTTTTTTTCTTCTTTTCATTTCAGTGCTGAGAATCAGAGCCTCATACATGCCAGGCAAGTAGTCTACCACTGAGCCACATCACCAGCTTTGGCTCATCATTTTAATGGGGCGGGCGGAGGGAGGGTTAGCACCATTCAGATGAGAGTCCCATTGGGAAGTCAACAAGGACGTAGGAGAGAGCATGATTGTGGGGAGGAGCAGGTGATCAGGGAATGACTGAGGAGATAAATGACCTGAATTACAGATGAGTCATCCTGGAAGTATCAGAGGGAAGAAATGTCCTGGCACAGAGAGCAAGTGCAACGACCCATTGGTAGGAATGAGTGGGCACATTTGAACATCTGTAAGATGGTGTGTGATAGCCTGGTGCACAATGGTGATGGGAAAGAGGTTGAAGGGACAGGGGCTGCATGGCCCCAGGTTTGGTCCCTGGGCATTTGGACCTGTTCTGAGTGTGATCAGCAGTCCTAGGAACATGAGGACATGGGAACCTGTGAGATCACTCAGGGATTGTGTAGAGGGAATGGGGAAAGGATTGTTAATTGAAGAGCAAGAAAAGGGGAGTCTTCTGGGAGACTGAGAAGAAATAATATAAGGAATAGAAGAGAAAGCAGGAAAGTGTGGGAAAGGAATGTGAGGAAAGAACATTAAAGATGGAGGCAATTGGGGCTGGAGGGGTGGCTCAGCAGTTTCGGCGGCTCAGCAGTTTCGGCGCTTGCCTGGCAAGCACAAGGACCCGGGTTCAAACCCCAGCACCATGTACACAACTGAGTGTTGGAGCAACTAAGGCCATGTGAAAAATTAAATAAAGTTGTTTCTTTCATTCTCTGTCTCTCTCACTGTCCGTCTCTCTTTAAAAAAAAAAAAAAAGGTGGAGGCAATTGAGTGGAATTATTAAGTGGCAGATGGTGGAGAGAATAGGAAGCAGGAAGAGAAGGAAAGGAAGGACTGAAAGTGTGGCATGTTTTTAACAGCATGCAGATCATCACTCCCCTGGAGATGGCAGTCCTAACTCCTGCCTTGCCTTTGCCTATATCCAGTCCATTCTCAGCATCTAAGGGATGGAAACCACATTGCAGAGGCCTGAGGTGCTGGCCCTAAGAGGTAGGATGAGGGGTATTTGACTGAAAGGGGCTTGACAGGAGGAGATGAAAGAGGGAAAAATTGAATTCCCAGTGAGGAGGGGCAGAAAGTCCTCACCTGTGGCTGCCAGTGTGTAAGGAGCACTGATAAGAGAACCTCTCCGATCTTCAACAGCCACATCTGTTAACTCAGAGTGGAAGCAAGTAGGTGTCATTTTTTCAGTGAGTTTGACCACAAGCACACTGGGATTACAGTAGTGGTGGTAGAAGGAGGAAGTGGAGACTAGGCAAGGAACCTTACTGTGTACTATAAGGCTAACATGTGGGTGAAGGGCAGGATGCTGCAAGGTGTGGCTTGCTCCAGCTTGATTCAGAGAATTGATATCCCAGAACAGAAAATGGCAGGTAGCACCTGGAGATTGAGGCCTCCCCATGAGAGAACTGGCCTAGGGTAGGGTTGGAGTTGGGCCTACAAGAGTGTTCCTTGATAACCATCTCTGAGTATGCACTATTTTCCAGCAGACCATAAGCTTCTGATTGCATCATCTCCCACAACTGGATCCTCCTGGAATCATGTGTGCCACTGAGACCATTTTGTAGTTAAACAGGAGCCTCTGTGCTGAGCACACTGAACTACACTTACTCTGAGCATATAGATGGCAGCCAGACTTGTATTGCTTTATAACATCTGTTGTCTGTTCTTATATAACTTTTAAACTGTTTAGGCTATTTTCCCATCTCCATTGCAAATGTCTGGATATTGGACTCCAAGGTTTATTCATCTTAGAATGTCCTGCATGTATCTGACACTCCTGCAAATGCCCAAGGCTTAAAAATCTGCCAGGGCCACCACATTCCATGCTCCCCATTCCCGCCTACATCATTCCATTTAAATTTTGTGAGTAGTTGAGAAAACTGCCTAGTGTTTCCTTTGGCTAAAAGCAGTCTGTATTGCAAAATTGAGTTGTTCCTTTGGAACTTGTCTGCAGCTGTTTGCATGCGGCTATTAAGAGAGGGAGTGGCAGCTTTTATAATTGTTAGGGCAAAGAGGGATTCTAATCTGGGACAGCCAGCTGACTCATCAAATGCCTTGACCCCTTAGCTTTCCATCTTTCCTCTTAGAAAAACGAAAAACTGAACTCCAGGTTTTATAGACCATCCTAGTCCTATCTCTCTGGAACAAAAGAAAATAGAAAACAGAGAACCTAAAAGAAATATTAGGAATTGTTTTCATTTCTTTTGACTAGTTAAAAGAGGATTAATGGGGGCTGGAGGGGTGGCTCAGCGGTTTACAGCGCTTGCCTGGCATGTGCAAGTTCACGAGTTCGAACCTCAGTACCATGTACACAATGAAGCTTCGGAGCAATGAAAGCCACATGAAAAACTAAATAAAATTTATTCTCTCTTTTTCTCCCTCTCTCCCTCTCCTTCACTCTTTAAAAAAAATTTAAAAATAAAAAAGGGAGAATTAATGTTCATTTTCCAAAAGAAACTTTTCAAATGATGTATTTTATAAAGGCTGTATTTTAGAAACATTGGCCCCTTCTCTCCACTCACCCCTAGGTGGCAGTGGAAAGCAGAAGAACCTACCTAAAAGTAAAGCAGCCCAGGGCTGGAGCAGATTTGAACCCCAGCACCATGTACAAAATGAAGTGTCTGAGCAACATTTAAAACTAAATAAAATTGATTCTTTCAAAAATAAAAAAGTAAAGCAGCCATCCTTGGGTTACAGAGGCCCTGTTCTTAAATTGGATCCTAGGATTGTGTGGGTTACCTCTGCTGTACAGGTCCATTTGTCAGGCATTCTTGGTTTTTTTTTTTTTTTTCATACTAACTTAGGGTACCCACATATGAATTTAAAGAGATATCCAGTTGGGATTTACACAGTTCTTTGCTGTCAGCTTTAACATTTAAAAAATATGAAACACCCCCTAATGTGGTGTAAAAAGAAATAGGAACATTAGAACTTAGACTGAAAGTTTGAGAAAATTGTTCTCCTTGGTGTCCAAAATATAGTCTGCTGCTGAGACCTAGTAGTACCCACAGTTACTTTAGACAGTATACCCAGGAGTACAGTGGCACTTAGCTTCTAGGTCAAGTGAGATGGGTCATTGTCATCCTTCTCTGTAACTGGAGGAGATAAAATGGTACCCCCTGACTGAAATTTATTTAGAGATAATAGGACTGTTGTTTGGGACTTCTTGTGTGCTGAAGATTGAGCTCAAAAGTGTTCTGCCTCTGAGCAATATTCCCAGCCTTTTTAAAAATTTTTTTTATTTTAAGACAGAGTCTAAATTGCTAAGATTAACTTTGAACTTGTGATTCTCCTGCTTCAGCAGCCTCCTGAGTCTCTGGGATTATAGGTGTGCACCATCATGACTGGCAAGGGGCATTTTTAATATTGCATCATATATTCTTAAGGTTAGTGGGAGGGAGGGATAACTTTAGGGATGGAGGATGAAGAATAAATGCAATAAAAGTTTTTTTTAAGATATTATAGAGATATGGCTTCATCAATGTTTATAGCAGCTCAATTTACTATAACTAGATTATGGAACCAACCCAGATGCCCCTCACTCGAAGAGTGGATGCAAAAACTTTGGTATATATATATACAATGGAATACTACTGGGCTATTAGAGAAAACTATATTATGGCTTTTGCAGCCAAATGATTGGGAGCAGGATATTGGAAAATATTTAGGAGTTGATGGTCATAATCCTACATGGCATATAAGGGATCAGTACACTGTGGAGAAAAGTGGTAGACATAAAAAGATTATGAAAACAGATGGGCTTGTAGCCAGGCACAGTGGCACACATCTGTAATCCCAGCTGCTCAGGAGACTGACAGAAAATGGCAAGTTCAAAGACAGTCTAGGCAACTTAGCAAGAACCTGTCTCAAAATAAAAATCTAGGGGCTGGAGTGGTGGCTCAGCAGTTACAGCACTTGCCCAGCATGAACGAGTACGCAGGTTTACAACCCCAGCACCACGTACACAACTAAGTGTCAAAGCAACAAAAGCCACATGAAAAATTAAATTAAAAAATTCATATTCTCTCTCTCTCTTTCCCTCTCTCCCCCCTCTCTCTTTAAATAAATACATAAATAAAAATTTTTAAAAATACAAATATAAAATAAAGGGGCCGGGGATATAACTCAGTTGTAAGTCACTCCTGGGTTCAATCCCTAGTACCACAAAAAAAAAAAATAATAAAATAAAAGAGGGCTGTGATTATTGGAGAAGATGAAGGGACCGGGGAGAGGGGGAATGGGGAGATGGAAGTATGTTGCATATGCAACTGTGCCACAATGAAACCTATTCTGTATAATTGGTATGCACTAGTAAAAAAAAAGAGAGAAAGGAAAAAAGTGGGCCTGTGCAACCTGGTGGAGGTGAAGTATTTGTGGTCAGCATACACCTCATCCTGAGGAGACTGCACTAGTCAGGAACTCCTTCAGTTGAAAGTAACAGAAGCCAAGTTAAACCATCTTAAACACACAAACACACACACAATTTATTGTTTCATATAAATGGAAAATCCAGGGTGATTACTGGTTTCAGGTATGATAAGAGCCAGGACTCCAGTGGTGTCCTCAAGAATATAAATGTGTCCTCTGGCTTTTTTTTCCTTAGCTCCATTCTTGGGCATTCCTCAAACTAGATGGCAGTGGGCAGATTCAGGCTTGTATCCTGCAAAATGACAAAGAGATCACATTGCTTTCCCCCAGCTGAGCTTAGACACCCAGTTCTGACTGGCCAGGCACAGATGTGATAACAGAGGCAGTACTTGAGGGGAAGTGGAGGTGTGTTCCCACAAGTGGGAGGTGCACACCCACAGGAAAGCATTGCAGTGATGCTAGTTTGTGTCACTTTTAGAAGCAGAAAGGTACCTTTGACATGTTATTAGGTTCTTAAATTTTTCTTTTCAATGTTTTCAGCATCTTCATGAGACAGTGAAGAGGAATCTTGACAGTGCCACCTCCCCTCAGAATGGTGATCAACAAAATGGCTATGGAGACCTCTTTCCTGGGCACAAGAAGACACGCCGGGAGGCCCCTCTGGGCATAGCCGTGTCTACCAATGGGCTGCCTCCAGCCTCACCCCTTGGTCCACCTGACAATACTTCTGGGGGAGATGGCCTGCAGTCCAGTGGAAAGCACTCCCTGGGGTTAGACTCCATCAACAAAAAATGTCTTGCAGACTCCAGCCTCCACTTGAATGGAGGCAGCAATCCTAGCGAGTCATTTCCTCTGAGCCTAAGTAAAGAACTGAAGCAGGAACCTGTTGATGACCTGCCCTGCATGATCGCTGGGGCTGGAGGCTCTATATCACAGAGCAACCTCATGCCTGACCTTAACCTTAATGAGCAGGAATGGAAGGAGCTCATCGAGGAGCTGAACAGGTCAGTGCCTGATGAAGACATGAAGGACCTGTTTACAGAGGACTTCGAGGAGAAGAAAGACCCAGAGCCTTCTGCCTCTGCCACACAAACCCCCTTGGCCCAGGACATTAATATTAAGACAGAATTCTCTCCAGCAGCCTTTGAACAAGAACAGTTAGGCTCTCCACAAGTGAGGGCTGGGTCTGCAGGACAGACCTTTTTGGGGCCATCATCTGCACCTGTTAGCACAGATTCCCCTAGCCTAGGAGGCCCTCAGACCTTGTTCCATACCTCTGGTCAACCCATGACAGATAATCCCAGTTCGAACCTGATGCCGGCATCAGCCCAAGCCCAGAATGCACAAAGAGCCCTTACGAGCGTGGTATTGCCTGGACAGGGCCCAGGAGGGCCCTCAGAGCTGTCCTCTGCCCACCAGCTCCAGCAGATTGCTGCCAAGCAAAAGCGTGAACAGTTGCTCCAGAACCCACAACAGGCCACCCCGACACCCACCCCAGGCCAGATGTCCACATGGCAGCAGACAGGGCCTTCGCACAGTCCCTTAGATGTCCCTTACACCATGGAGAAACCTGCCAGCCCTCCCAGTTATAAGCAAGACTTCTCCAACTCCAAACTGCTCATGATGCCTAGTATAAACAAGAGTTCCCCTCGGCCTGGAGGCCCCTACCTCCAGCCTGGCCATGTGAACCTACTGAGTCACCAGCCACTGAGTAACTTAAATCAGAACTCCGTGAATAACCAAGGGTCAGTGCTGGACTATGGCAATACAAAACCCCTTTCTCATTACAAAGCAGACTGTGGGCAAGGTGGTCCTGGGACTGGCCAAAGCAAGCCATCTTTGATGGCCTATCTTCCCCAGCAATTGCCTCACCTGAATAACGAACAGAACTCCTTGTTTTTGATGAAACCAAAGCCAGGAAATATGCCCTTCCGATCCCTAGTTCCACCTAGCCAGGTAAGTGTGAAGTGCATCACTTCACTTTTTTTCTCTTTTTTTTTCTTCATTACTAGGAATTGAACCCATGGCCTTATGCATGCATGCTAGGTGTATTCTCTACCACTAAGCTTCATTACCAGCCCTTTTTAATTTTTTATTTTGAAACAGGGTCTCACTAAGTTGACCAGGCTGGCCTTGATCTGATTCTCCTCCCTCAGCCTCCCAAGTCACTGGGATTACAGGCATGCACCACCATACGTAGCTGACTTGGCTTTCTGTTACTCTGCAATAGACACTAGTGAGGTTGCATGCTACAGTGGGAATAAATTGAGCCTGATGTAGTTGTGGGAGCAGAGGGAGGAGGCAGCAGCTGCTACATCAACATTTGAGGAATTATCTACATTTAATCCAGTGTCTCTTTCATGCCACATAATTTAAGTCATTTGTGACTGTGCTTTGCAGGTAATGATCACAGTTAATGTGCCTTCTAGAGGCTTTGCTTTTTTACCACGTTTCAGATCTGTGCTTACAATCTCTTGAATTGGGTGCAGTGGGGCTTGCCTATATATCCCAGCTATTCAAGAGTCTGAGGCAGGAAGATCTCAAGTTTGAGACCAGCCTGGGTGACATGGGAAGACCCTGTCTCAAAAAAAGAAAACAAGGTGATCTGCAGGTGCTGGAAGATCTATAGGGAGACCCTGGAAGCTGGGAAATGAACCTTGCCATTTCCATAGAAAGAAGACTGTGTTATTTACTAGAGGATGAGATATCAGGGGAGAATTAAGGTGAACCGGTTGACAGCCACCTCACCTTCTGAAACTGAGCCTTCTTGTGAACCATCAGCTAACCACACAAGACTGAAGGAACCAAGTTAAATCCTGCTGAATTGCTGCTCAGACAGATCATAAGTTTTGGAGTTATCTATCCAGTGATAGATAACTAATAAACCTATTACCGGAAGAATGTCAGGATTTAATGACATGTTGCCTACTATTTGCACAATAGCCACTAATTTAAAGTTGAATCTCTTATTAGATGGTATTGAGTTATACAGAAATTCATGTAGACATGTATGCATATGATTGTGCTTAAACTTAGCCCCACAACTCAGGAGGAAACAGAACATCCCACAGCTTGACCATTAGGCCTCAGGCAAAATTTCAAAATAAGAAGTTGGCTTTTGAGCCGGGTATGGTGGTGCACACCTGTAATCCCAGCCACTCAGAGGCTGAAGCAGGAGGGTTGCAAGTTCAAAGCCAGCCTCAGCAACTTAGCAAGGCCCTAAGCAACTTAGACCCTGTCTCAACATAAATATAAAAAAAGGCTGGAGATTTGGCTCAGAGGTTAAGTGGCCCTGGGTGCAATCCATAGTACCCTCAACAATAACAACAAAAAAAAGAAGTTTGCCTTTAATATGTCCCTTCTAGGGGCTGGAGCGGTGGCTCAGAGGTTTCCGCGCTTGCCTGGCAAGCACGAGGACCCCGGTTCAAACCCCCGCACCATGTACACAACTAAGTGTTGGAGCAACTAAGGCCATGTGAAAAACTAAATAAAGTTGTTTCTGTCTTTCTCTGTCTCCCTCACTGTCCCTCTTTTAAAAAATAAAAAATTTTATTTTATATTATATATATATATTATATATTATATATATATATTCCTTCTATATTTGAACTCTGGAAGCTAAGGCTGTGGGCAGATCTGAAGACTGCCACTGGGGCTTTTTTTTTTTTTTTTTTTTTTTTTTCTGTCTGATCTCTGGAAGGGGGATGGATCTGTGCCTGGCAGTAGGTAGAAAGCAATGATCTAACTTTGGACATTTCCTGGTTGGAGCTCCTTGGTCTGTCTCAGGGTGCTGCCTCTCCCTCTCCTTGGTCCTAAAGGGAAATGTATTTCCTACTTCTGGCATAAAGGGAAGGGGTAAGGGGTTCAGTCCCTTCAGCTCAGGGGAGTGAGCTCTCAAAAGTGAAATGTGTCGGGGCTGGAGCGGTGGCTCAGAGGTTATGGCACTTGCCTGGTGTGAGCAAGTACACGGGTTTGAACCCCAGCACCCACGTACACAGCTATGTTTTGGAGCAATGAAGGCCATGTGAGAAGCTCAATGAAAATTGATTCTTTAAAAAAAAAAAAAAAAAACGTAAAATGTGTCTGCTGTGAACTGAAATGTGCTAGAGGCTTAAAATCGAAAGTGAGTTTTGAAGATTTAGTAAATACACACACACACACATTTAATATTTATATTATTTTGTTAGTGATTTTATATTGATCACATAATATTTTGGATATATTGGGTTGTTATAATCAATTTCACCTGTTTTTTTTAGTGTGAATTAAATTTAAAATAACACTTGTAGGGCAAGGAATATATCTCAGGGGTAGAGCACTTGTCTCTGGGTTCAATCCCCAGTTCTTGGGGGGGAAAATTACACTTATATCTTACGTTTTGTATGTAGTATACATTTCTGCCTTTGGGAAGTACTTCCAGTTCAAAGCTTAGTTTTCATCCTTACAAGATCAGAGACCAGAAAACTTTTTTTTGGGGGGGGGGGGGCTCGCATTTCTTTTTTATTTATTTATTTATTTATTTTTATTTATTAGATGAATATGGTGTTAAAATTGAAGGAGAAACATTGTCAAACAATCAAGAACAGGGGTTGGGGATTTAGCTCAGTGGCAGAGTGCTTCCCTAGCACATGCAAGGCCCCGAGTTTGGTCCTCAGCCCTGAAAAAAAAAATCAAGAATAAATGTATATATACTTAGTTTTACAAGGCTAATGCTATGTCATGGATGCCCAGCTTGGGTTCCCCATGTTGCTGTTTCCCCCAGAAGACCCCCTGAGTTAAATGTATCTCTCATGGAGATCAGAGATCTCCTTCTGAAATGAATCCCCCATATTCCCACCCTCCAGTCTCCTAGATATTCTTCCTAAGCCCTACCCAACCCTGTCCCCCACCCTATGCCACCTGGTATCCTAGGCAATCATCCTTTAAGAATCATACAATTTGAGGTTATCTTTAGCTTAGCCATCTAACATACTGCTTCTCAATGTATTCTAGCTTCCACAGATGAGAGAAACCATTCGGCCCTTGAGTCTCTGAGATTGGGATACTTCACTTAGCATAATTTTTTCCATCTCCATCCATTTGGCTGCAAAAGCCATAGTATCGTTTTCTCTAATGGCCGAGTAGTATTCCATTGTATATGTGTACCAAAGTTTTTGAAACCACTCGTCAAGTGAGGATCATCTGGGTTGGTTCCATAGTCTAGCTATAGTAAATTGAGCTGCTATAAACATTGATGAAGCCACATCACTATAATATGCTGATTCTAACTCTTTTGGGAAAATACCCAGGAGTGAGATAGCTGGGTCATAAGGTGGTTCCTTCCCTAATTTTTTGAGGATTCTCCACATTGCTTTCCAGAGTGGCTGAACCAGTTTTAAGTCCCACCAGCAATGTGACAGAGTTCCTCTTTTCCCACATCCCCTCCAGCATCTGTTGTTGATCGAATTTTTCATTTTTGCCACTCTTAATAGGAGTAAGGTGGAATCTCATTGAAGTCTTGATTTGCATTTCCCTTAAAGCTAATGAAGTAGAGTATTTTCTCATATATTTATGGGCTTTCTGTACTTCCTCTGGTGAGAAGTTTCTTTTTAGATTTGTAGCCCATTTATTGATTGGATTATTTGTGATTTTGGTGTTTAGCTTTTTTAGTTCTTTGTATGTTCTGGATATTAGCCCTTTGTCTGAGGTATAGCAGGCAAAGGTTTTCTCCCATTCTGTAGGTTCTCTCTTGATGCTCTTGACTAAATCTTTAGCTGTGCAAAAACTTTTTAGTTTAATTGCATCCCATTTATTTATTCTTTTTTTTTTTTTTAAAGAGAGAGGGACAGTGAGAGAGACAAAGAAAGAGAGAAACAACTTTATTTAGTTTCTCACATGGCTTTAGTTGCTCCAACACTTAGTTGTGTACGTGGTGTTGGGGTTTGAACCCGGGTCCTCGTGCTTGCCAGGCAAGTGCCGAAACCGCTGAGCCACCACTCCAGCCCCCATTCAATTATTCTTGACTTTACTGCTTGAGCCATGGGAGTTTTGTTAAGGCACTGCCGACTCCTGTGTCCTGTAGTGTTGACCCTACTTCTTTTTCTTTTTTTTTTTTTTTTTTTTTTTTTT
>PVKS010030789.1:0-24061 GCA_004027875.1 Aplodontia rufa
AAAAAAAAAAGGTCAGGCTCTTACCCAGTTTTGTACATGGATAAGACAATAGTTGTGTGTACCATCTAATATACGTTCTGATCTGGGCCCCTCTATATCTGTGAAAATTACACTGTATATTCCTCTAAAATAAATTGCTTAACCAGTGCCAAAAGAACCCATTTATGATACTCAAATACATTTGGAGAGTTGATTGATTTTCTCATCCTGTTTTTTTAAGCCATTCTATTCATGATTAAATAAAATTATCTAGGATCCCGGTCACTGAAAAAATTTTTTTTGCCTGCTGTGTGCTAGGTACTGTTCTAGGTAGTGGGAGCATAGAAGAGTGCAAGACAAGTATTGATCTCATTAATTTTAATTTCCAATGATCAGAGACTGACAGTAAACAAGTCAACATGAAAATAAGAAATTATAGTTACAAATTGGACAAATGCCTAGAATATTGCTGAGTGTGATAACAGAAGCAAAGATCAGAGAGGAAACAAGAGTTTAGAAGATCTCAGGGCTCCTACTCCTTTCTCAAACAAAGCTAGAGTGTGGTGCAGAGATTATAGGAACCTAGCTACATCTGAAGATGAGAGAATAGGAAGAGAACTAAGGTCCCTCTCCTGGGTAGAGAACAGCAAAGAGGCAAGATTACAAAATTTCTCCCAGACCCTCTATGTTTTAAGAGTAAAGATTACACCAACAGATGATATCTATGCACATGATCTAAGACATCCCACAGAGAGTTATGTTCCCCAAGATGTTTCACAAAAATGCAGAAAAGCAAGCAAGTCATGATTTTGCATAGATGTGCCAAAGAGGATTTGCAATGTAACTGGCATCCCTGGCCAGAGGCCTAACTCTGAGGGTCTTAGTAGACCAGGTTCAGACATTCATGAGCTCAAGAAGGATGAAGGAGGAAGAGGAGAGTTTATTTGGGTTTGGCCAGATCTGAGAAGATAGCTAAACTAGAAAACTCTTCTTCATATTGACAACCGATCCAGGGTAATATAGGGGAAAGAAAAAATGGGGAGCCAAGAGATGTGCATTTGCATAGTAATTTCTAGGCTATGTAGGCTTTGTAGGGTTGCAAATCTGGTTCTGAGAGGTCCTGCTGGCATCCTCCTGACACCAGGACTTATTGGGCAATTTCCATTTAGTTTCTGTTTCCAGCATGAAATGATTGCCTAAAGGAAGTTGGAACTCAGAAATAACCCGAAGAGAACAAGTCAGAAAGAAATACAGAGTCAGTCAAGGACAATGACTGGGTCTTACTTTAAATCCCATAGTTTTAAAGGAGTTCCTGTTACCATAATTAGAGTTTAGATCTTGACCATAAGAGATGCTCTTTTGGTACATTGAAATCTTAGTTTTAATTGCTACTGGTGTGTTAAAGGAAGCAACTCCAATGTCTATTTTAAAAAACACTCTTACATTTGTGCAAAGAGCATTGAAATAAAATGGAAAAACAGAATAAAACCTTTAAAAAATTAAAAGTAACTCTAAAAGCAACAATTGCCCAAACAGCTCGTATAAAAAACTGCAAGTGAAATTGACCTTCATAATACTAACCCCATGTAGGCTTTCTATGACTTTCACAGAGAAAAAGACTTGTTTTTCCCCCCAGCATGCATTGGCTTTACACAAAACTTTAAACAAATGAATGAATGTTTGCAACCACCTCCATACTCCCACCTAGATAATCAGTGCTTCTACGCATCTAATTAACTGGACTGCACCCAAGGGTGAATAATTGCAGCTTCACACATAAACTGAGTTTCTTTGGTGCTAAAGCTAAAATGTCACTATTAGAGTAAGACCCACGGCAGAGGACTTGAAAGAACACAGTGCCTGCACTCTAGGTGTTCCAAATGATTTATATTCTGTGCCTCTCCCTCTTCTCTCTTGAATCTCTGGTCTTGGAAATGTAACTTTGTTTGAAGTCTGGTGGAATAGTGTTGTTAAAGTTGAAAATTCTCAGAAAAACCATCAAATGTGTATTCACACGTTCCATAGTACTTATATGTTTTTATTGTTTGTTTGTGGAAGAAAAAGATAGAAATATCATAAATGATAAATAAAAGTCAAAGAAATGAATATCAACTCCTGAGGAATTAGGAAGTCAGCAGAATGAGTGGGTGGAACCAGGGCATGGTATAAATACGAAGTTGGATTATCCAGTAGAAAACAAAGAGGAAATTTTTGGCAAGAACAGCAATATAATTGTATTTTTGTGTTAGAAATGCATGTGTTTTTATTCAAGGTCATTCATAATCAAGAAGGGCTCTTGAAAAATAGTCTTTTTTTAAATTTGAGAATAGATTATTTTTATGGCTAATGACTACTTTCTAACTATTCACAATTGTGTTACATATATTTCAGCTTCCAGTTATAAACTCTAGAAATACTCAAAGATATTAATTTTTAAATATATATTTTTTAGAAAGGCTCCAACATGCTTTAAAAATGTTACAAGACTAGTACTACAGGCTCATGACTATGGAAGAACACCAGCCGCCTGTTTGGGACTCCCAGTAGTTCAGGTCACTGTGGAGATAAACACCTGCCTGTGAGCTCAGACCATGGCAGAATTTATGACTGACCTCTGAAAGCAATCAGTGGCCCCAATGAATGTTAGAATCAGCGTATAAGAAACACAAATGAGGACCAACATAATGGCAACCCCAGTAATCCCAGCGACTCAGGAAGCTAAGGCAGGAGAATCATAAGTTCAAGGCCAGCTAGGACAATTTAGTGAGACCCTGTTTCAAAACAAAACAAAATAAAACAAAAAGGGCTGGGGATGTAGCTCAGTGGTAGAGCATCCCTGGGTTCAATCTCCAGTTCAGCACAAAGAAGACAGATGAGAGGAAAGGAGATGAGCAGAGAAAAGAGAAAAGAAAAAACATAAATGAAATTTAGGTATGATTTCAGGTCCTTGACCATTAGGAATTGGAGGTATTATGTTCAGGTTTCCACCAATTTTATAACTTGGCAAAATCTACATCTTCTCTTCAGATTCTATTAGCTCTCCAGATTTATTGTCTCATGATTTCTTCTGCCTTCTAGTCCTGGAAGACTGTCTTGTTGATTCAGATGCAAAAGAGATCTCTTCACCGTTCTCCGCATTAAAACCACTCCTAGCATTCATTACACAAATGAAAAAAATGGATATATGGGATCACAAAAATGTCAGCATTATTATGAAACATTTAGCTTTGACTTTCTTGTTCCATCTTTCTTTTCTCACTTTCCCTTCTTTTTTCTTTTAGGGGAAAATCCTCCATGCTTCTTGTATAGCAGCCAAGTAACTATTTTTATTGCCTAAGAATGTCTTGATGTCTCTGCACAGCAATGACTTATTCAAGTGTGGCATGTCTTCTGTAAAGTAATCTGCTCCCCCAAAAAGAACTTCCAGGGAGTAAAATTGCATACCTCACTATGTAAACATCTCAACACGCCAATCAAGTACTCAATAAGCTGTTAGTATCTGACACTCTTCCCAGGATGGGCTTTCCCATTCTTGGATTGAGGGATTAAATGGGAAGAAAGACAAAAAAGCTCTCTTCAAAATGCCTATGTTCCAAGTGTGCAGGATGGAGAGGAAACAATAGATAACAAACACCATGTGCACTTAGAATATAATTTCATATAGCGACCATTACTACACAGATGACAAAATAATGTGGTGGGCGAGAGGCTGACTGGGAGAAATGTAGGTGAGCTGACTGTAGCTAGTATAGATGTGGTCAACAGGAAGCACTTCAAAGAAAATAAGACTTCTATTGAGACATGAAAGCTGAAAACAACCCAATCATCCAAAGGTCTTGGAGGGGAACACTACAGGCAGAGAAGACAACAAAGTTTCCAAGGAGGGAACAGTTATGTCATGATCAAAGGACAAAAAGAAGACCCTTGTGAGCAGATATTATTGAGCCAGGGAAAGAGAATAAGAGATCAAGCTGCAGAGAGAGACCAGGGCTGGGCACAAAGACCTTTCATGCTATACAAAGAAGCTTAAATCACACTCAAATTGTAATGGAAAAAAACCCTAGAAGATTTTGTAGAGAGGAGCAGCACGATACAATTGTTATTTTTAAAAAGGTCATTTCAGTTCCTGAGTGGTGAAAAGAAAACAAGGTAAAAAGAGAATCCAGCAATCCATTTGAGAGGCTGCTACAGGATCATATGGAAGGTGACAGTCACAAAATTAGCTAGAAGGGATGGATTTAGGTTATGCTTTTGAGGTGGATCCTGTGAAGTGTGCATAAAAGATTGTCAAGAGGTGGATGATTAAGGAACAAATAAATAGAATGAAGAATGACTCTGGGGTCTTCCTCATGAAACTGTGGTAGCAAAGCTTCACTCCTTCTGTAGTAAAATCATAGTTTATTTCTTTCTCAGGCTTCTGACATGCAAAAGATTCTGCTCAGTGCTTTTAGAAAGACTATGACTAGAAACAGTGAGCACATGCATTTGACTATAAATTGTACCATACAGCATATCATGATGTAAGATTTATTTCTCAACAAGTCAGAGGACTTGTCTTTCAGTCTTGAGGATTATTGAGTCCATGCTTTGAAATATGGAAACTATGCACTTTTACTAACTAGCTAAGCAGTTTAATTCAGGGAGTTCTCCAAATAAATAGGGTGCATTGCCAGTTACAGATAAAAGATCAGCTTACTGCCTGTCTTATTGCATAGGCCACATTCTGCTGATTCTTCTTGTATGTGTTCATGCACTGTGAAGATCAGGGTCCTTGATTTCTGTTTCTAATTATATACTTGTTCAACTTTCACATTAAGAACAATCTTCTTTCATTGTGTTTCTAAGGATGAATATTTCCTCCCAGTTCTTGGTGAAGTTCTTCCTGCCAATTTCTTTTTCTTCTGCAGTGCATTTTATTGAGAGTAAAGTAATAAACTAATAGTCTAAACCTTTTAGTAGAAAGACAATATCCACTTTGGTGCCCATCTGAAAATGGAATTGCCACATTGGCACTTTTTGGCAGTGCAGTGCATTACTATCCTCCCTGGATTCCAGGTCTCAGGCTTCCACTGTTCTTTTTCTGACTCTTAGTATAGCTAGTTCTGTGAATGACTCTTTCTTTTATTATTTAGCTATTGGTCACACACACATATTCATAAGTATTAGAGATGGATACAGATGATGGATCCGTGGATAGACAATTCTAATTCAGACAGCTTCTAAATCAAAAAGAGAAATGTAGACTAAATATGAATAAACTGCATTTCAACTGAAAAACTTGTGGTTATAATGTTGTGGTTAATGCTGTCAACAACATCTGAAAAAGTCCCAGCTGTGAACTAAGATCTCCTGGATATAAAAACTACAATTCTGACATGAAAACATGATGTGCTAACTCCTTAGAAATATCACTAAAAGCAAAGCAAGATATGGTAATTTTTCACTTCAGCATACACAAAAATTTCATAATTGCTGTTTTGATAATTGCATTTATTTCAGAATATGAGTATATTGTTCCAAAAGCAGCTTGCAGACATTCTGTTAGCCCATTTAACAAGTTTTCATATTGCAAAAGTATGTGCTGTGTTCTTTAACATTGGGTTCAGATTTCCCATCTCATTTCATAATATCATATATTGGACACATTTTACTTGGATGCTACATCTTTTGGACAATTTGGAACCTCTCCTGGTTTCTTTTCCACCCAGAAATCCAAAAAGACATTCTCAGATTTAGGATACATTTCCTAGTTCTCCTCATTCCTTCCATCCCAAAACTCTTTCCGCACTTACCTTCTGTGCCCAATTTCTATCCCATTTCACTTACGTTGACTATTTCTCCTTGCCTAGTGTCACCTCATTAATACAATATTCTGATTATCTGCCTGGATTTTATACTCCAAATTCTGTCTCTTGGGTCATCCTGTATTCATGCAATGTAATTGGGCCTCTGTATTACATAAATCAGGTCAACCACCCTAAATTCACTCTTTTTGAAAAAGAAGTTTAAAATCACATTTTCAGAGGCGTTTGTTGGGGAAGCTCCTCAATTCCAATTCTTGTTTGCTCCTATCTATATAATTAAATTATGCCATAAATATAATATCATAACATTTTCATGTCATTCTAGGATTTCTAGTACTGGCTGAAGTTTGAATCATCCCAGGCCCAGCATTTTTTAATAATCTGGCAACAAGTTATGATTAGGAAACAGAACTGTGGGACTGAGTTGTAGGAGCAATATCTAGGACATCTGTCACATGTGTAGATGTGCTTCTCTGTGCTCAGAATTGGGCTATTTCTGTCTCCAAGTCACTAAATCACCCTTTATTTTGCTGCAATTTTATTCTTAAAAATGAACTGAGTTAAAGGAGTCCAATTTTTTAGTAGAAATAATTTGTAGAAAGAAGCTGGGGGTGGTTTAGTCTAATTGCTACTCATTCAGACAACATGATTTCTTAGAAAATGAGTTAGGGAACTCACATTGATTAGGTACCTGGACTTGTCAGGAGAATCACAAGCAATATCTTAATTCTCCCAACAACCATGGAAGGCAGTTACTATGGTTCCCAGTTTAATGACAGGAGAACTAGGCAAGGTCACAGATTAATTAGTGGCACAGCTAGGATTCAAACCTGACTCCTCATCTCATGTGCTTTTCACATTCTTTAAACAAACAGATTTAGAACAGATGAGCTCAGATCATGAGGTCAAACAGATCTGAGTTCAACTTCTGCCCTTATTAAGTTTCTGAAATCCCAGATGAGACAATTTACCTCTGAGCCTTGATATATATTTTTATATATTCTCCCAATTGTATGTTCTTTCTCCTTTCATCCTAATCTTCTCTTCTGGTGTTTAATATCTATTATCGTTCCCATTGCTCACTGTCCATATGTCATCATAATTGTGTCCTCTCTTTCAGTCTGCAATTGCCATCCTTGCATCTAATTGCTGGTTTCTCATGGTGCTTCTGAAACTGAAGCGCTGAATAGCTTGACATTGCTTCAACTATCCTTTTCATTCATGCTAAAGGATATTTCATCAATAATCATATCCTCAAAAAATGATCGCCATTTAGAGTGTTGGCATATATATCATATATTGATGGAGTTTATATGTATTACCAATGTCAAAATGTGTGGAGGAATTGCAAAGTCGTGAGAATAAGAGAAAAGACAGTGAGAATGCCACAAAGAGAGAGAAAGCACTGATTTCTGGCTTGCAGTCTTCATGTAGATGAGTCTGAATGGGATACCTTTGGAGGGTGAGAGCTTAGAGGAAAGCAGAGATAATTTTCCACTGTAACAGGAGAGAAGTTTTGGTAAACAGGTACAGATGCTGATTGGTTGACATATTTACCACTGGGAAAACGATGTACTTCTCATCTGATTGCTTTTGTCAGTGGAGCATGAGAAAAATTAATTAGCCGAGTGAGTGGAAAATAATGTAGGAGATTTAAAAAGAGAAGAGAAAATGTGAAATGTCATATGAGAATACAAAAATGAATTTACTGGAGAAATATTGGACTTGGTGGCCAGTTGAGATTGTCACAAATTATTTGCTATGAATTAAACCCAGAGCCTCAGGCATCCTTGCCATGTGCTTTGGCACTGTGTTACACACCCAGCCCTTGTGATCATTAATTTTAGTTGAGGCACTGTTGTGCTTTTTTTTTTTCTAAAAATGTTCAGCTGCCCTAGACCATATGTTGTTTTAGGTACAAATTGAATGTTTTCTCATAGTAATTTCACCTTAGTGGATTACTTGAACAATTACAAGATGAACCACAATATTCAGGACAAATTTACCTACCTTCAAATTATATTAAATGCCTCATGTTAATTAGTTCAGTAATCTCCTCTACATTACTTTAAATTGCTGGTTCCTTTTTTAGTGAGCAAACACAGAACTGAAGTATTCCTCATGCACATCACTGGAAACTTTATGCTTGAGTTTATATTTATTTTCAAGAAGATCATTACGGTTTATATATGAGGTATTCTCCAAAAGCTCATGTGTGAGACAATGCAAGAAAGTTCACAGGTGAAATGATTGGGTTATGAGAGCCTTAACCTAATCAGTGCATTAATCCCCTTATGGGAATTAACTGGGGGAGGGAGGTAACTGTAGGCAGGCTAGAGGTGGTGAGTCCCAGGGGACATGCTTTTGGGGTATATATTTTGTACCCAGTGAACAGAGGTGTGTGTGTGTGTTTCCTGATTGCCATGTCCTGAGCTGCTGTCCTCTCTACACCCTCCTGCCATTGTGTTCTTCTTCACCTCAAGCAATGCAGTCAGCTCTCTATGGACTGAGACCTCTGAAATTATGAGCACCAAATTATTTTTTTCTCCTCTAAAATTGTTCTTGTTGGGTCATTTGGTCACAGCGATGAGAAAGTTGACTAAAACAAAGACTAAAATGCAGTTGCAAAGAATAAATATATTTATACGTGCTTTTCAATTAAATATCTCATAACATATTTTATCTGATATTTTCCAGTCTTCATTGTGTTAAAAGAGTAGTGTCTCAAAAGAAACCACAAGGTGTTTCTGAAATAAGGCAAAATCTGAAGCTTAATTTCACATGGAGGATGTGATCAACAACAAAATCTTTAGTAATAATTTAATTTAAATGTCTGCCACTTCAAACAACCACACACCAAAGAAAAATGTTAAGACTCCATTCTAAAAAAGCAGAAGAAAATGGGTTATGGGACAGAACTAACATTTAGCATTAGCAAGTTCCTACTTTGTCCCAAGTACTGTATCAAGAATCTTTAACAAGACTCTCAGAAGGTTGTTACTCATGATGGTACATCTCTCCGAAATGTGAAAAAAAAAGTGATTTACTGATGAAAATTGTTAACATTATGTTAGAGCATAGTCTGAGGTACATTTTTATTATGTAGATGCATTAAATCAATTCGTTCAACTGTTATGAATAAATCAGGCACTTCCACTCTGAGAAGTAGAAATATAAGAAATGCCTCACTTATTTGAAATATTATTCTCTTAATTTGGCTTCACAGGCTTTGTTCTATAATAATCTTCAGTTGTTTGGGATAATTGATGCTTAAGTTCCTCTAGCTTGCATGTCATACTACATGTTTCACTTTAATATCTGTGCAGCTATTAAAAGTTTCATGACAACAAAATGGAGAAAAAAGGATAATATATGGCTTGGTTGCTCTGCATAAAAACATTTTGCTTTTTTTGCAAGGATTCAGAACAATAAGAATGCCCTGTGTAAAGCAGCAATGTATTTGTTGTAAGAAAAATTCCGCTTCACAATCTTTTAAATGAGGCCAAGAGGAATTTTAATATAAACTTTGTGCTGGTTTCAAAGATTTATAAAACCAGCCAGGAATTTTGGATACAAAGCTTTTCTCAAATGATGCTTTGTTTTATGAATACTCATGTCCTGAATCAAGGGACTGTGCTATAGAAAAAGTCTATATTTGACCCAAAAAATCTATTCACTTTTATTGAGTCAAATTAGACTCAATATACATACCCACATGTATATAAACATTCTGATTTTGAAAATGATCCACATATCTTTCAGCCAAGAATCAAAATAACATAATCTGTGGATTGGACAAGGTAAAATGATTTAACAATGCAATGCTCAGAATATATGTTAGGTACAGTAATAGACCAGTAATCTTTGACTGCCTAATTTTCTAAACTAAAAATCATCTCATTCTATTTGTGTGAATGCTTTTAGTTAAGAATAGATGCTAATAATCTCAGAGATTTGGAAATAAAAATAGTCAAAAATTAAAATAACACATGGCCTGCTATATAAGCTGACAGTTTAAAAATAAATTGTTTTTCTCTTCTACTGTCTTTTAAAATTGAATGCTTTATTTTCCTAATGTTTATTCTTCATCATTAATAATAAATTAAATATATCTTGAAATTTTGAAAATAAGCTGCTATGTGTTTAGGGACAGATACTGTATGGTGGTTGTGTTAGTTTTTTTGTCAGTGTGACCAAAATAACTACAAGAACATCTTAGAGGATAAAAAGTTTCTGGGGGGATGAATATTATGGAAGAAGAGTGTGGTAGAGGAAAGCTGCTCAGTTTATGGCAGCTGAGAAGCAGAAAGGAAGTGACAGGAAGAGGCCTGGAACAGATATATTCCAAGTCCATGACCCCATTGCTCTGCTTCTTCAGCCATGCCCCACTGGCCTACAGTTATCATCAAGTGATATTATCAAAAGCATTAATCCATTGATGAGGTTACAAATCTCCTAATCCAATTTTTTCATCACCGAACAATGCTGTATATCCAAACCATAATAGTGGTTAATGGTATAGTAGAATTAGAAGGCAAATTATCTTGACTACTATATCAAGCCACAATCATTCTATATAACAACCCCAAATTCTTAGTAACATGCAACAGTAAGAATTTGTTTTCACAGAGCTGAGGGCTGTCTGGAATTCAACTGAAAAAAAAAATAGACATAAACCAAAGCCACTGACACACAATCAAATGTGGAATAAGGAAAATAAAACAGCACTGACCTGAAAGGGGTGTACTTGCCAGGGTTCTCCAGAGAAACAAAGCAAGTAGATACATACTAGAAGATTGAGAGTGGGGGGGGGGGTTATTGGATGGAATCTACTTATGTGCTTATGGAAGCTAAGAATCCCCACAATCTTCTGTCAGCAAGCTAGGAACACCAGAGAGCCAATCTGGGCAATCCAAGCTGGCCCAAGGAGGTTGACACATAATTGACGATCACAATTTGTAGACAGCGTTAAACCTGTCCTGAGTTCTGATTCAAGTACCATTGCTAACTTACCATGTGATCTTGGGAAAGTTAGTTAACCTTTCTAAACCTGGAATCCTTAGATCTTTGGCACCTGGTTGTTGGAAGAGTTTATGAGATGATATATACACAGTGCTGGGTTTCCTGGCTAACTAAAAGTGCCTTCTCTAGTCACTCAGACTTAATTCTCTGACATGGACCTGTCTTGAGTTCTTAAAGGTGTGGTGGTAGTCAAGAAAATAGAATGAAAGAAAAACTCCACAGTAACCCCTTCTGTGTGATCAAATGACAGAGAATTCTCCTAACCTCTTTAAAAACTATGTAACTACTCAAAGGATTTTCCTAAGAGGCAGAAAAGCAGGTATTTACACTTAAAAACATTCTAAAGAACTAATGCTTAAAGTTATTAATTTAATGGCACTTAAGTTCATTCAAGCACAGAGACGCCCATTAAAATAGTAAATAGTCATAAATTAGATTTATAATTAAAGTATAACTATAGGAAATAATTGATTTGATACCCCTTTATCACTATTCTACCCATTGAATTTTATAGTTAAACATTTTAAAAATACATATATCTAGGTAAAAGCAAAAGATTTCACAGCTTTTATTTTAAAAGTATGGAGCAGATAAATTATCTCAGGATCTCAGATTTGGTCCTTTTATACTATGGGGAAACAAGAAAAAGAATGTCAAAAATGAAGAGAACATGAGCAAGAAGGATATTCTATGTCTGCTAACTCCTCACTATAAAACCATTATAATGTAATGTGGTGATCTCAGCCTTTGCAATGAGGTTATTTGCCTGGAAGCAACAGAGTTTTACAGCTGCATGTGACCTGCTTTAGTCAGATTTTCTCTGATTTTGATCAGAAGAACTTTTAGAAGAGGAAAACTTTATTTGGGTCTCATGGTTTCAGAGGTGTCAGTTCATAGATGGCCAACTCCACTGCCCTGGGCCCAAGATGAGGCAGAATATCACAGCAGAAGTGTGTGGAGGAGAAAAGCAGCTCAAGACAGAACAATCAGGAAGCAAAGAGCTCCCACTCCCCAGGGATAAACCCCAAAGTTACAGCCTTAGTGACCTATCTTCTCCAGCACCATCCTACTTGCCTATAGTTATCATCAGTTAATGATTCACTGAACTTATTACGTTAAGGCTCTTGTAACCCCATCATTTCACCTCTAAACTTTCTGGCATTATCTCACATAAGAGCTTTTGGAGACACCTCATATCTAAATTGTAATATGTCCATAGAAGTTGCAAGGTCTAGTAGTGTCCCCATCTGGCAAATAAATTGAAAAAAGAAAGATCAAACTCAGAGTCATGTAGAGAATAGCAGAGAGCAAAGCCAGAGTGATATATCATGATATCTGATCCCATGCCCATTTCAATATTCAGAAAACATCTTCTGAAAAAGCTCTAAAAAGTAGAATATTATATAAAATTGGATTAAAAGAACCACATGCCAGGTTTGCGACTTCAAATTGCTTGATTGCTCTTCATCTCATAATACACAATTAAAAAATAGCAATAATAAAAATTAATTTATAGCATTCTTATTAGTATTCAATGAGATAATAAGGGTAAAAATGAATGCAAACTATTTAAAGCAAGACCATAAATAACTAATAGCTCCAGGGTGAATGTTTAGCCTGGACAGTTTTTGCAAATATTTTAAAGTACTCTAAATATTAATGATCAGGATATTTCATATATAATATGGGATTTTAGTTTCTCTTTAAAATAGGAAATTCCAGGGGTAGATAATTTCCTTTTTCCCATAGCCATGATTAGGTAGGTATGCATAACAGCTGCCATCACTGTACACTCTTTAAAATATCTATCTGTAACAGTTCCCACTCAACCCGCATCATTCATCCGTACACATTCCTGGCACTTGTTGGTATGTGAGATACACAGTCTTAATTTAAGGCTTGATTCAAACACTAGAGTTTTTTTCTGATTCAGCTAGAGTGGTCTTGAAATTTAATACAGATGGATACATGCTTCCCAAAGAACGAAGTAGAATAAAATGGTATAAAAACTTCATTTTACTTGCAGGGCTAGGAATACAGACAAAGCCTTGTGATGAACTATTCTTATAAAAATAACTCTTGAATCTATAGCCCAGTTTTATATCTATTGTTAATTTAAAAGAATGAGGCATTGGCATAAATCTTTTTTCTCCTTGGAAACTTATGGATTAAATTCTTTAATACTGGGAAGAGTTTGCTCAGAAACATACAGAAAAACTGGGTGCTAGAATTTCTACAGTTGTCTTGCTCCATCTCTTGATTTCAAATAGCCAGAAGACAAGCATGAAACTCCCACAGGGAAAATATAAACACACACACACACACACACACACACACACACAGTGTCTTTTCATTCTGTGTTGCAAGTTCATTGGTTTTGTCTTGCTGCTTAAATTTGGCATTTGAAAAAAATATCTGCCTACAGAGTTTATAACATGCACAAAGTTAAAATATCAACAAGCCTTTATTATCTTTGAAATGCTACATTTGATCAAGCACATTTCATTTCCAACTTAGCCATGAAACTAGGAAAGCAATCTATTACTTTCTTCCAAGAGCTTTCTTCTACCCACTTGATTTTGCAGATTAGAATTCACTTTGAGATGTTGTAATGTTATTACACATGTGTGGTAGACCTTACTGTCAGCAATATTATAATTCCTGTCTCCCTTGGTGAAATGGTAGAATTATACTTCTCTGCCACCATGATCAAATGACTACTTTGATCGATGAACTGGAACAAAAGAATGTATGCCATGGTGTATGGAATATTTAATTTTTGATACTTAATGTTCTTTTTACTTTTCCTCCCCAACACCCTGATAATCTCAATGACTAACACAGGCCACTTGTGCTGATCTCTGTTGGACATATAGCAGGCCCCAAAAGTGAACCTCTATGGTTTTAAGTCATTAAGTTATTGAAGGATGTTTGATATCTCTGCATAACATGATTAATCCTAACTGATATACATTTGTGAAATAGTTCTTCAAGTGGTTATTTTTTTGTACAGTAATTAATTTAAAGAATTTGGTAGGGGTATATTTTCTTTCTTTATTTCTTATGTGTTAATATATTAGACAATCTCATAGAAATCGAAATAGAAGAAAGTATCCATCCTGACTCATGTAAACAAGTATGGTCATCTTTCTTAAATTGATGAAAACACACAACTTATAAAAAGACAAGTTTTAGCAAAGATATGAGAAACTCTTTTTTTATTGCTGGTAGAATGCTGGTAGAATGCAGCCATGATGGAAATAATATGGACATTCCTCAAAAACAATAAAAATAAAAATGCCATATGATCCAGCAATCCCACTTTTGGTTAGTTATGCAAAAGAATTGATTGAAATAAGGATTTCAAAGGGATCCCAATGACCTCTGTAGACATTACTCACAAAATCCAAAAATCTAAATTCCCATCAAAAGATAAGTCAATAAAGAAAATGTAGTATCTGCATTCAGTGGAATATCCTGTCTTAAAAATGAAGGAAATCCTGCAATATGTGACAGCATAGATTATGTTGAAGATATTATGCTACACAAAATTAGCCAGTTACAGAAGGATAAATATTACATGATTCCACTTACATGAAATGACGAAAATAGTCAAACTTCGTATCAGAGAATAGGATGGTGGTTATTGCTGGTTGTGCAGAGAGGGAGAATGGGGAATTGCTAATCAATGGGAAATTGCTAAATTTTCAATTATACAAGATACAAAAAAGATGCTACTATATTCCCTGTTCTGCTCATTAAATGATAATGACATTCACCACCAAGTGCCACCTTCTTTTTGGAATAAATTTCTATATATTTTAAGATTCTTTTCTGCCTTTCTATTCCCTCCCTCTCTCTCTTTCTCTCTCTCTCTCTCTCTCTCTCTTTCTCTCTCTCTCTCTCTCTCTCTATATATATATATATATATACACACACACACATACACATATATGTATTTATACACACAAAAATACAACACACTTATTTGATTTATTCTGTTTTTTAAGAGAGAGAGAGAAAAAGAGAGCAAATTTTATTTTTTTCATCTGGGTTTTGTTTTTCCTCCACTTAGCTGTGTATGTGGGGCTGGGAATAAAACCTGGGTACTTGTGTATGCCAGGCATGTGCTCTACCACTGAACCACCTTTCCAGCCCTTAATTTATTCTTCTGTCACTTTAGTACATTAATTAGTAAAGTTTTATTATAGACTTTTATATTTAATACTGAAAGTTCCTGCACAAAATTCTTTTTCACAATGTTCTGAATGTGCTCATCCATTTATTCTTCTAGATGATTTTAGAAAAAAAATCAATCAAGATTTGTATTAGAATTATATTAAGCACACATTATTTTGCCAAGAGTTACATTCTTTTTTTTTAATTTTTGAACAACCATACAAGTTTTTAACAAAATAATATAAAATGTGTATATATTCTGGATATTGCAATTACCCCCAGGAGTGCCCCCCCAATTACCCTCCCTTATCCCACCCTTCCCCTTCCCACACTATCTCTAAAAAAGTATTAGGTTGTATAACGTTACATCTTATCTGGATTTAACACATGCTAATAGACCAACTTTCTCACTGTCCAGGGTCTAGTCCCCACCTCCACAGATGAGTGGAGATAATCGACCCTTAGTTCTCTGGGTTAAGCTGATTACATTCTTAATAGAGTTGGTCTCCTGGGCATCTTTACTAGTATTAAACTCTAAGCCCTTTTATTCCAATTCAGGACTATTTTTATTTATCTACAAGCTTAAATTGAAATTTTCCAGGAAATATTTCACAGTCTTGTCTCTGGTTGTAATACACATGGATATTGCCATGTACTTCCCATTACAGCAAAGGATAGCAATAAATAATTACAACAATCACGATGTTTTATCTTTATTTTCTTCCATCATCCAGGTCAGCTTCAATGTACGCTACCTAAAATCAAAGTGCAGAAACTCCATGCTCTTTGGTGATGACAAATCTAATCTATAAAATATCAGGTAACTAAGACTCTAAAATCAAGTTATTAAGCATTTCCCAGTTTGGAGAATTTTGAAAAAAAACTTGTGGTCTTTTAGTTTTTATTCCTATATGTGTTGAAGCCAAAGTTCTCTAAAGAAGTTGAATCTATATTAAAGATCCTGCAGAGTGTTTGACCTTTGCTGAATAGAATATCATGCTTGTGCAGAGATGCAATATTGCAGGTCACAGAAAAAAAATATATATATATATCTTGGGCTAATTTTAGGCCCTTTAGAAAATGATCATTCACCTTTAACCTCTTAATCCATCAAAAGTTGAGTCAATAAAGAAAATGTGGTATATGCGTATAATGAAATATTCTGCCTTAAAAACAAGGGAAATCCTGCAATTTGCAACAACGTGGATTATGTTGAAGATATTACACCAAACAAAACCAGCCAATTACAGAAGAACAAATAATGAATGTTCCCATTTATATGAAGTACTAAAATAGTCAAACCCATAGAATCAATAGAAAGGCAGTTGTTAATGACTGTGGAGAAAAGGGAGAAGTCAATTGGATTTTCTTATAATTCTTAGGTAAACTTCTTGGAATATATTAAGTTCAGCAGATCTCTAGGCTCCACCAACCCTAAAGCTATAAAATGGCATTGGATATCTAATAGAAAGGTTTCCCCACTTTGCCATAGCCCATTTACCAAATGTCCCCATCTATGTATTTGTTAAATAATTTATTACTTTCTCTGTTCTTTGTCTTTAAAAGTTCATGTCATATCTTTGATGGTAAAATACACCAATTCAGGATAACCTGAATCCATATTCCTGGGCCATGGTCAATTATATTAGGCTCAAAATATTTTTTTCCTTTTAAAGCAGAGTTGCTATTTTATATCAGCCGTATTTTGCAATTTCCCATGATCATTGTAATGTCCTTTCTCATAGCCCTAAGACTATATGATTATAAGACTTTCCCATCAAGCAAAATGAAATCCATTTCCTTATTCTGAGTCAGAGAAGTCTAAAAAGGATAACAATCTAGAATGGGATGTATAGCAGACACAGCCTCCCTATGGAATAACTGGTATTGCCATATCCATAAAAAGAACTTTCCAAGAATTGGGGTCCGTAAAAGTCCAAGAAAGAACGAGCTGTCTGCTTCCCACATACCTTAAATCCCTAAGCATTTTTGTGAGTATATGACTTTGTGGTTTAAGAAACTCAGTTGTTGTGTACAAAGCGCCTTCAAGTTTTAGACCACTATTACAAATCTCTGAGAGAAAATATACTGATCGGTAATAAGGCAAGACTTCTAAGAGTATTTTGCTTTAATATGTACATAAAAGATGGTTTTGTGTGAATAAGTTCGAATAAGTGAGTTCAAGTAAAATGGGCCTCTTAACCATAGAACTTCTCAAGGTCTTTAAAATACAAGTGTGAATTATGAAAGTTTTGGACAGGAATAGAATTTATATCAGTCTGTGAACAATTGACAGGATTCCTTTTTTAAGCTAGTCACTAATGCTCCAAGCAATCGTTCAGGAATGTTAGCTATTGGAATAGAAGCCATGACCTCCACATTAGGAAGATTGCTATATTTGTACCAAAAAAAACCAGTTCTAATTCACAACCATAAATCCATGGATGGAAAACACAAATGTCATTACACATTAATTAGATTCAATAATAGACTTCCTCTCTGAGCTTTGGTCTCAGCTCTGCCACTCCCTAGCTATGTGTGTGCTTTGTGAGTCACTTGATTTCTGAGTCTCCATTTCCTGATTTATGAAGTGAAGAAAATGATATCTCAGGAAATTTGTGCAAAAAATAGTTAAAATAACAGATGTGAATTTTTAAACTGAAAAAGAATTTTGCTTGTACATAAGAAGAATCTACATTGATTAGAAGTATTAGATAAAATGATTTTTCTTTCATAAATTGGCTAATGAAACTAACAAAGAACAATAAGAGTAGATACGTCTTAAAATCTGAAGATTTTTCCATTATTTCCCAACTCTAATAGTATTTGAATTAGTTCTATTGTATTAATGTATGTGTTCTGTTAATCTTGTATTAGTTCTGTTGCATTAACTGCTACAACAAAATGAAATAATAACAAGATAGAAATTTATTTCTCTTTTATGTTTTATCTGAACATAAGCAACTGAGGAACAACCCAGTGCCAAAGCCTAAGGCTCCTTCTTTCTGGTTTCCTGCTAGTAGTCGAGGGTGATCTTCACTCACAAAGACCCTGAAAGAATAGGGAAGGGAAGAAAAAGGCAGTTTCATGTGTCTGTCCTACTCACATCATGACAAAATTTAGATGGCCACAACTAAGTTCAAAGAAAGCTAATAATTATGATAATGTGTCCTGCTGAAATTTGAGGGTTTTCCTAAGAAAGAAAAGAGAGCAGCTGAATGGTGAAGGAACATGGCCATTCTTTGCTACAATCATTTTATCTAATTAAAATTAATACTGGGATTATAAAGAGTTGTCAATATTTGTCCTATATTTCAATTTCAGTAAGCATTTCTCAAATAATTGTTTTGGGCATGACTATTACCCTCTTTAAAATACACCAATTATAGAAATGGAGACTATCATGCTAAGTGAAATTAGCCAAACTCAGAAACTCAAAGGTCCAATGTTTCTCTCATATTCGGAAGCTAGAGTAAAATAAAGGAAAATGGGAGGGAAAGATACAATTACATAAAAAACCATTCAAGGGCTCAGCGGTTGGAGAGCTTGCCTGGCAAGTGTGAGGACCAGAGTTTGAACCCCAGCACCACCTACACAAGTAAATGTTGGAGAAATGAAGACCAGATAGAAAAACAAAGTTGATTCTTTCTTCTTTCTCCCTCTTTCTCTTCAAATACAAATTATAGACAAGCTAAAGGAAGTCTAGTACAGGAAAGAGAAGGGGAAGGGGAAGAAGGATGGGAGGAAAAGGGGAGAGGGAAAAGAGGAAGTATTAAAAAAAAGTAAAGTATATTTTGTACCTCTATGATACTAAACAGTTCCCACATAAAAACTGGGAGAAAAAAAAGAATCAAAAGGAGATCAATAGAAGAAAGTGTCTAAGGGGTGGGAGGAGGTAAGGGAAGGTCAGAACTTCTTGGGAGGGATATTGGCCAAATTATATCATTATATTGTGTGCATGTATGAATGTGTAACAACAAATCCCATCATTATGTACAACTATAATACACCAATAAAAATCTTGGAAAGTGTATAAAAATACATCAATTAAATTTCCTTAGTACCCAAACTGGAAAGGCAGTTAATATTGCTAATAATCTCTGTTGATTCTGAACTTTTTTTTTTTGGTACCAGAGATTAAACCCAGAGGTGCTTAACCTCTGAGCCACATCCCCATCCTTTTTCTTTTATTTTTTTATTTTGAGACAGGGTCTTGCTAAGTTTCTTAGGGCCTCACTAAGTTAAATTGCTGAGGCTGGCTTTGAACTTGCAATCCTCTTGCCTCAGCCTCCTGAGCTGCTGGGATTACAGGTGTGTACCACCTCGCCCAGCCTAAACTAACTCTGATGGAAAGACATAAGTGACTTAACTCAATCAACATAACCACCCCAGCATAAGGTAACAACTGAGCAGCTAGTGATTAGATAAAAGTTCTTTTTCAAGAATCCTTGCAAGAGGTTTTTTTTTCAAGAATCCTCATCATTTCTACTTTTTCCTAGTGAAGTTTTACTAGCTAGCATTTTAAAAGCAATGATTGTTTTGGGGGTCTTTTATTATCATTAAATTATCATAATTTTTCCATATTGAATGCATTCAACAAACTTATTTAAAAGTAAATATGAGAGCCAGGTGCTCCTGTACTCACAAGCCACTTGAGAGATTAAGACAGGAGTAGCCCTGAGAGCCCCATGTGGCAGGAACCCTATTCATTCTCAGACGAACACAGTAGGTTGGTTATATTAGAACTTCCATCACATTGACCAAATCAGCCTGACAGCATCCCACTGTTAAAAACTTCTTAACTTACAAGAGGCAAGAATTAAATTAAATCATTTCATACAAAATTTGAAGATTTTTGCTCTAGAGCATAACTCCTACAATTTACATGATAGTAAATATATTCATAAGTTTAATAATGTATTTTTAAAAATTATTATATAGATATGTTCTCCAGAGATTAAGGAAGCAGAAAAGTACTTAATAATAATGTTTAAAACAAAATAAAGCAAACTACTAGTCAGGTTGTTCTCAAATCACTATGGAATTGACAAGACCTAAAATGGTCTGAATCTGTGTAGTTCAGTACAGCCACCACCAGTCACGTGTGGCCACTGAGCACTTGAAAAGTAGCTTAGCATAACTGAGAAACTGAATTTCTAATTTTATTTAATTTCAGAAAATACAAATAGCCACTAGCTATTATATTGGACAGCACAGCACTACATAAGTAATTTTTATATAAATACTTAATGCCATGTAGCACATAGGACTTTTTTAGGTTGGGAAAATACTGACAGACATAGGGAACTTGATTTGAGTTCTATTTTCATGTAAAATGATAATTCAAGCAGTAACTCTAAGATTTGTGTGAATGTGTGTTGTTTAAAACTGGGATGTTAATTCTGAGCTCCTCAACAAATAGAAACAATAATATCTTCTATATGTCTCAGAATCAGAAAGCCTTGATGTAGTTTCATTTGTTCAGAGTGCATGGTCCCATCACAATAGAAAATAAAATTTATTCTATAATGAATGGAAAGAAATATAATACACAGAAGAAACTACATTTCATCCACACTCAATGGAGGAAAGAAAAGTAAAGATTTCTTTGGTCTGTTTTCCTTACACCTGGAGTAACTAGAGAGTCGTTTACTGAGATTTTCAAACATCTAGAAAAGAATTCATTAACTTTAAGAATCCCAGCAGTTCTCCGACAGGAAGCTCTCCACTGAAGCATTGCAACTAGCTATTTAAAAGAAATGATGAGTGGGAAAGCAAAATGCTTTTCACATAATAATTTGTCATTTTCATGTGTGTCGCACTTATTAATGCATCTCAAAGACAACTTTATTACTTTAACCTAAAGTTATAGGGAAGAAAGAAGCATTATTTACCTTCCAATTCTAAACAAGTCTTCCATCCTTTGCTTTTCTACTGTGATAGGCTGGTTCTTTCAATCATCTTCTCACCAACTTGGCAAAGACTTCATTTTCTATTAGCGGTCAGCTCAATTTATTTTAAAACTTAAAAGAAAAAAGAGATATACCTATTAATAACCCTTCTTCAGATTTATTAGATTGTACCAGTGGAAATCAAGAGCAGTTCTAAAATATTACATTTATATAAAATAGAGGACACAGATAACTTTTATATTTAATATTTGATGAAATGAGCAAATTATTTTCCAAGGTTAGATAAAAAAGCTTTACAAAAAGAACCACTGTAATAAGATGAAAGTACTCCATAACAACTTTAGGAGAAAAAGAACTACAAAACTTTAATAATCTTTATGTATCTAAACCAAAGTTACTTAAAATTTTTTAACCTGAAAATAGACAAATTATCTTCCAACTCTAATATCGCTATCAGAAAGAACCACATTACTTTTCAAGGTTGTGTCTCCCATCATTAAAGCTATTTTCACATCTGCCTCTGATCAGATTAAAGTATGTCCCTGGTTCCCTTTTGGGGTTTCGTAAATACTCGTTCTTACAACTTTGTTTTTTTTTTGTCTCCTCTGTAATAGCTCCTCTTTTGTGTGCCAGTCAACTTCATCTAGTCTTTGTTCATAAGTACAAGATCTTTTTAGTGCTCGTGGACACTGGGAAGCAAAAGACTAAACTACCAATGTGGAGGAAATACTTTAAATCCCATAAGGTAATAGAAGCTAGAAATAGTTTACCAGGAACAGCCCATGTAAGTAAACTGGACCTCTCCAATGTACACAAATATTACCAAAGAAATAGTTGCACATTTTTAACACATGGATATTCTGTTATCTGAAAACTGAAGTGTAACCTTAAAGAACAAGTAGGGCCAGGAATGGAAACCATAAATTAACATTTGTCAGCCGTGTACCAGATGTTGGAATTTTGTCCTGCCAATGTCACCAAGGGTTGGGTGATTCCTTTCAACTGGCCACATGCACACCAAGGTATTCCTGTATCCACACACTTTAGGTTCCCAAAAGATGAACTCAAAAGACTGCTCTAGCCAAATGCACACTATTAATTCCCAGCAAAGGCATCTCCAGAGTTGGCTTTATACTCTGATAACCCAGATGTCGCGAATAAAACATGGAGAATGTCTTTGACCTTTTCTGGTAATGCCAGATTTTCTTTGTTTGTTTGTTTGTTTGTTTTTTCTCCAATAGGTTTCAACACAGTTACACTGAGCTCACCAAAGTAAGTTGCACATCCTGTTTCAACTGCTTTAGATGCCTTCCATCATAGGCCACTCAGCTGCTACTCTTAGTCTCTCAGGTCTCTGCTCAAATGTAACCTCATCGGGAAAGTGTTCACCAACAACATTCTCTAAAATAGCACCTTTACTATCTCTGTGTCAAGTTAAAGGTAAATGGACAGCACTGGAAGAAATTATGCTGAGTGAAATTAGCCTAACCCAGAGACTCCAGCGTCAAATGTTTTCCTTCATTTGTGGAAGCTAGAGGTAAACCCAGGCTTGGGTGAAAGGTAGTCAAGTCCCTGAAATAGACTCACCAAAGGCGAAGTAACACATAATCTAGGGGAATGGTAGATTTCTTGAGGGTGAGGTGGGAGGAGAGAGGGTGGAGGGAGGGGAGAGGGAAGGATAATAGGAGGGATCTAAGGAGGGTATCAACAATGTAGCTTACTCTTTACTCACCTGAGAAGCCAAGTTATACTTATTCAATCATTTAATTGTGTAAAATGTACAAATATATATGTATATACATATATATGTGTGTGTGTGTGTATATATATATATAAAGAGAGAGAGAGATTTATATCTGTTATAGGGAGGCAAACAGAAGAGTCAAGAGATGGGTTTGGCTTCAATGAAATACCACCTCACTCCTGTTAGAGTGGCAAAAATGAAAAATACAAACAACAACAGATGCTGGAGGGGCTGTGGGAAAAGAGGAACACTACTACACTGCTGGTGGGACTGCAAACTGGTTCAGCCACTATGGAAAGCTGTATGGAGAATCCTCAAAAAATTAAGGATGGAACCACCTTACGACCCAGCTATCCCACTCCTGGGAATTTTCCAAAAAGACTTAGAATCAGCATATTATAGCGATGTGGCTTCATCAATGTTTTTAGCAGCTCAATTTACTATAGCTAGGTATGGAACCAACCCAGATGCCCCTCACTTGACGAGTGGATACAAAAGCTTTGGTACATATATACTATGGAATACTACTCGGCCATTAGAGAGGACGATATTATGTCTTTTGAAATCAAATGGATGGAGATGGATAGAATTATACTTAGTGAGGTCTCCCAATCTCAGAGACTCAAGGGCCGAATGGTTTCTCTCATCTGTTGATGCTAGCATATATGGGGAAGCAGTATGGCAGACGGCTAACCTAACAAAACTGCAAATTGAATGACTTTCACAGCATTAGGGGGATGGTTCTATAGGATACTTGGCGGTATAGGGAGGGGCGGGGGAGGGTTTATGAAGAACTCATAGGAGTCTGGAGATTGGGAAGATGGGGGAACCATCCCAGAAGCCGATGTCATTCTTCCACTTTCTACCCATTTAACGCATGAGTTCTTCTGGGAGAAACTGCAATAGGTAAATTCCAAGGTGGTTATCCATGATCTGGTTTTTCCCCTCAATAACAAAGTTTATATCCATTGATTGCTAATGTTTTGATAATGTTTCCCCCTCAACTGTATTTCTATATTCTTCTAATAAAAAAAAACTGAAAAAAAAAGAGATGGGTTTGGGTGGGGAGCTGTGAGTGATTCTGCATTAGGATCAGGGCCATATCATATTTTTATTACATATGCATTTATGATTGTACAACAACATACCCCCTCAATAAAATTTTTAAAAAAATGTCATGTACAATTATGACAATGGCATAATAAATCCTACCATTAAGTATAATTATAAAGCACCAATAAAAAATAAAAAGATTAGGGGCTGGAGTGGTGGCTCAGGGGTTATGGCGCTTGCCCGTCATATATGAGTATGCAAGTACACAACGATGTCTCCGAGCAACAAAAGTCATGTGAAAAACTAAATAAAAATTGTTTCTCTCTCTCTCTCAATGTCCCTCTCTCTCTTAAAAAAAAAAAAAAAAA
>PVKS010030790.1:0-24442 GCA_004027875.1 Aplodontia rufa
AATCACTTAACTACATTCAGAGGGAAAATGGTATAATTTATTGCTAGTATAATTTTCCTTCAAAGTGTTTGAAGATTAGAAACAAAAGACTTTGCAATATTTAAGAGGAAAAAAATAACCCGACAGACTACTAATGTTTATGTTCAGTGTCATCTCAATTGTGTAAAACATAATATAGACATCAAGGCAAGATTAAAAGCAATATACAGGGCTGGAATTGTGGCTCAGCAGTTGGAGCACTGACCTGGCATGCGTGAGGACCCAGGTTCAAACACCAGCACCACATACACAACTAAGTGTTGGAGAAACAAATTTTGGATGAAAAAATAAATAAAATTGATTCTCTCTATATATATATCCCCTAAAAATTTTTTTTAAAAAAGGGAATATACAGAATTGTTATGATGGTCCATTCCTTTGGGACAGTGAGAGTATGGATAATTTTGATTATCCTTTTCATTCTATTCAATATACGTATTACTTTTACAATTAAAAATGTTTTAAAGGACAAAGAAAAAAAAAGGAGACAAAGCAACATTGTGATCAGGCTGAGTCTCCAGGGCTGACACCTACCCCCACCCAAAAGTGTCCAAAACTCTGTTCAGGGACTTAGGTCTGTAGTTAATTGTTTGATGTTTTAATGTGGTATAGATCTACATACCACCTCCATGACGGTAATAAATTAGGATGTCTTGGTAAAGACCAAACTCATCAATTTTCCCAAAATCTGTAAATGATTAATTCTACAAAGGTCCAGGCCAAAGTTATTCCTCAAGATGTGTTGTTTTAACAAAGAAATCTAAGGTTTCTAGGTTTGTCAGAAAATTCATTATCACTGTAAAACAGCAAAAGGTCACGAAATGTCTCCTTCCTCAACAAAATAGCATATAAGAAAAATCTCTTTTTCTCAACAATTCATTACCCCAGCAGAACTGAGGGAAACCTCTGACATTTCAGATCCTTTTGCTTCAGGGGAAATAAATGTTCCATAGATCATGGAGAAAAATGACAAACAAATTAATGAAAAACAAATACACTCCTGCAGCCTACAAGCTGTGCCAGACCAAACACAGTCACAGTCAGCTTTTATTCTCAGGTCCTTCCAACACTGAAGAGTGACAGTTTCCATAATAGCATCAGCACTGCAGTTAGAGAAAGCGGTGCACACACCAAAGACACGCCAATTGAAAAAATATGCAGGGGAGAAACAGAGAGAAATTCTGTCGTTGCATGCATGTTTAAGTGGAGTGGGAAAGTCGGCACTGGCAAAGCTTCACTGAACTCTCAAGCGAGCGAGTGGAAGCATTTTTGAAGTTGTTCACTCCTCTTCTCATAATGCCTTACACAAAATTGTACCTTGATTGAATTCAGCAGTGCTCAGTTTCCCAACATCCTAAAAATTCCTTGCTTTAATTATGCCACACTCGTTCTACTAAACTTTGTCAAGAAGTGGTCTACCTGGGCTTTCTCCGTATCTTCAATTTTTGTTCATTAACAAACTAATTTTTACACCGAGTATGTTTCCATTTTCATTGTTTTTTTTTTTAAACACAGACAGATAATGCTGTGACTTCGAGCCCTAGCCCCTCTCCATAGAGCTGATCGCTGTTATTGGTTTTGTCCGTTCAGACCATTTTTTTTTTTTAACCAGAGATTGAATCTAGGGCTGCTTAACAGCTAAACCACATCACCTCCAGCCCTTTTTTATTTTGAGACAAGCTCTCACTAAGTTGCTTAGGGCCTCACTAAGTTGCTGAGGCTGGCTTTGAACTTATGAGCCTCCCAAGCCACTGGGATCACAGGTTTGTGCCATTGCACCCAGCAAGACCACTTTATTTTTAACTTTACTTACTTAATTTTATTGGTGCATTATAATTGTATATAATACTGGAATTCATTTTATTATATATTTGTACATGCACACAATATTAACAGTTTAATTTGGCAAATTTTATTCCCCAGTTTGGGTGTGTTTGTTTATATAACGGATGAGTGGAATTGTGTACATGGATGTAATTTTTCTTTTTACAAAAGTGATATCATATAAAATGGTTTTGCGTTTTGTTTTGCCACATACGTTTTTTTCTCAATGATTTGCCTTGGAGATCTTTCCAGATCAGTTGAGTATAGATCAGTGATTCTCAGTGAGGGCTATTTTGACCCCCCAGGGGAAATTTGGTGCGTTCTGGAGAACTTTTAGACCATCACAACCTAAATGTGTAAGGGGGTGGGTTACACCAGCAGCCAGTGGTAGAGGACAGGGATGCAGCCAAACTACTGCAAAGCACAGAACAGCCTAAGACAAGAAATTATCTACCTAAAATTTCAAAAGTACCAAAGCTGGAAAACCCTGATATGTACATCTGTTCTTTCAACTGCTGCACAGGATTTGTGTTAATCAGTTTTTCTTCACTGTAACCAAAATACGTGATACAAACAACTTGGAAGATGGAAAGGTTTATTTTGGCTTACAGTTTCAAGGTTTCTTCCCACGTTCGACTGGTTCCATTGCTGTGGGCCTGAGGCGAGGCAGAATATCACGGCAGAAGGGCATCTTGGAAGAAGGTTGCTTTGCTCATGGCAGCCAGAGAAAGTAGAGAGGATGGGAGAGGGGCAAGGACAAGATATAGTCCCCAAGGGCACCCTCCATGATCTATTTCCTCCAACCTTACCCTGCCTACTTACAGTTTCCATCACCTCCCAAAGTCCGTTCAGCTATGGTGGATTAATCCACTGATGAGGTCAGAGCCATCAAGAGCCAGTCCCTTCCCCACGTCCTGCCTCTGGGTGTTCCTTGCTGCACTGGAGACCAAGGACACAACCATGATCTTTTGGGGGACCTTCTAGATCCAGACCATAGCAGCCATCTAGAGTTAACTTAGCTGGTCACAGCTGTGCATTTAGATGACGTTTGATATATTAGTCTGCACCCACCAGTGAGTGCTTCTTCCATTTACTTTCCACCCAACTGCAGTCTGCCTTCCCCTCAACCCCTGTCTTAGTCTGTTCCTGCTGATAGAACAAAATACCACAAACTGGGTAGTTTATAAATAATAGAAATGTATTGCTCATGATTCTGGAGGCCGAGAAGTCCAGCATCAAGGTGTCAGCAGATTTGGTGTCTGTAACAGGCCTTGTTGCCACATCCTCTGGAAGGGAGAAGCACTGTGACCTCCTGGGACAAAAGGCATAGAGGGGCAAAAATGGAAAAGGGATGAATCTCTCCCTCAAGCTAATCCCATCCATGACGGAGGAGCCCCCAGGGCCTAATCACCCCCAAATCTTAATGCCTTGATGGTTAAATTTCAACATATGAGTTTCAGATAGATATATCCATTCATATCAGCAACCCCTACAGATTCCCAGGTGATTTCCAAATCCCTTGGCTCTTTTTTAGGGTAGCCCAGTTGACCTTTGTAAGGAAAGAGGCAAATGAAGAAAATAAAGAGGAGAGCGGCGGCTCAGCAGTAACACAGGTTTATTCAGGAGAAACCCTGGACCCCTGCCCCCCACCGCCGCCCCTCACAGCCTGGGATAGATATAGATGGAATGAAGGGGAAAGAGGTCACAGGGAGGGAGGGAGGGAGCTTTTCTGGTTAAAATGGGATTTTAGGTAGGTTGTAAATTTCTCAATAAGGGCCTGAGACAATAGCTTTCTGGATAAGAGCCGAGTCAGTACATTTCAAACAGTGAGTAGAGGCTTTAATGTCTGGCTCACAGGAGTGATTTCTGGCAATTATTAATATCCGTCAACCTTCCCATGCCATCTGCCAGTGCTTCACTCCTCTTTTCCTTGAAGGATTCTGCTCCCGGCCCCTCACTTTGCTCCTACCGTCTCCTTTTGGTGCCCCCCATAATCTGAGCCCTTGCTATTTTCCAGTCACTGTGTTAGGCACTGGGGACATTCAGAGGAACCTAGGAAGGTCCCTGTGCTGGAAACTCTAGAATCAGGGCTTATGGTAAGTTTGCTGAGTTGATTGAATAAATGATTAGATATAGTATAAAAAGATTTTTAAAGGCCAGTGGGAAATGCTTTTCCTTCATGGTTCAAAATTTACTACACAATGTTGAACTAATAAAAAAAAATTACTACACATTTTGTCTTCATGACTACTTCTCTTACAACATACAATTCAAGAAATAAGTCAAGAAAAAGGATTTCTACACATTTTCCCACCATGCTTTTGCTTTTTTTTTTTTTTTTTTTTTTCTGCTTTGAAACAACAACTGCATTGTTCCAAACTCTGCAGGGAATGCACTTGGCCTCTGCCAAGGCAGAGAAAAGTCAGATCAGAGAAGCAGCCCTGCTCTCTGCTGACTGAGGGGTGGTGGGAAAGGGGGGTGGCCCCCTTCCCCCACCCCTTCCTCTCTGCTTCCTCAGGACTGTGGGGCCATCCCCTCCCACAGCCTCTTACTCCTGTGAGGAGGCTCCATGAGTGGATTAAACTGCAGCTGCCGCCTGGCCCTTGTCTCCCTGCATCAAGGGACCTCCAGAGTCTACCTGAAACCTGACAGCAAAGGAAATCTCATCTATAAATCCAACTCCATGCTGAAATGAAACCCTTCAGCATGTATTGAATGCTCCCTGTGCAGGCCCTGGGTGATGTAAAGATAAGTGGGACACAGTCCCTACCCCAAGGATAGGGATGGGGGAACATATATGAACAGCCGCTTATGATGCAAAACAGAGTAAAGTTAGTCCTGAAGAAAGAATCTAGCAAAGTGGTGTAAGGAAAAAGTGGGAATTAGTTCTGATAGGAGATCAGGCAGGGCACTTGAAAATCATTTCCCCTCCAATAATAAGAGAAGCTATGTTTGATGGATTTTTCCCCAATTTAAACATATGGAAAATGGGATTTCTAAAAAGAGAAATGAAACACCAAAAGAGCTAGATTCTAAAGCACCATTCTGCCAAACACCAGATAGTTTGGGTAAGGCCCGAATCTTAGAAATGGAGTTTTTAATCTCAGATATTTATCTCAGATCTCATGACAGATGACAGGCATCCAGTGTTGGAGCTTGCTCACTCCCAAAGGCCCAAGTCCCAGCAGCCCTGGTTTTATGTGAAGGATGTTAATTTGACTCATTTTGGTTCAAGCCCATAATCACATTTTTTCTTTTCTTTTCTTTTTAAGAGAGAGGGACAGTGAGAGAGAGACAGAATCAATTTTTATTGAGTTTTTCACATGACTTTTGTTGCTGTGACACTTTGTTGTATACATGGTGCTAGAGTTTGAACCTGCGTCCTCACACATGCCAGGCAGCACCACAACCACCGAGCCGCTGCTACCGCCCCAATAATCACATTCTTAAAACACACTCATGGATTGCGCCAGATTTCATGGTGAAGTTCAGGATCTCTATATGTATTTATCTATATTTATATTTCTGATCGCCTATGCTGAAACCTGGGTGGGGTCCTGGGAGCATAAAGGATGTAGTTGGAGCAGAGAGGCTCTTACCATAAAGTGCTAAAGCTCCCTAGACAAAGGAAGATTTGACGTCTGTGGGGGGTTGGTGGGTTGGGGAGGGAATCCCAAGCTGGGGAGGCAGTGAAGCAGTTGGTTGAATGGGCCAGAAAGGAAGGTCAGCAATAGCCACCTGCATAGCTCCTGATTACTGCTTCTCCACCAATGATTGCTCTTTTTCTCTCCAAGTGGAGATGTGATGGAACTGGAGTCTGGGAGGCGAGTAGAATGCTGCGAAGCAAATACTCAGAGGACTTCTAGCTTCATTTCCTGCTGCTGTATGACAAATGACCACAAACTAGTGGCTTGAAATAACACCTGCTTACTACCTGACCAGCTCCACACCAGAAGGCAGGTTCAGCTGGACTTTCTGCTCAGTCCAGGTGCCTGTCAGGTGGGGCTCTCACCTGGAGGCTCTGGGGAAGATCTGCTTCTGAGCTTATGCTGGTGGCTGCCAGAATGCAGTGGCTGAGGACAGTGACTGTAGGACTGAAGTCCTTGTTCCCTGTACAGGGATGGCTCTCTGCTTCTCAAGTCTTGCCCCCTGGTCCCCTCTAACTCAAAGTCAGCAACAGATAACTTTCTCTTGTCAAATCCTTCACATGTAGAACCTCTCTGCATTCCTTCCTGCGATGAGTCAGGGAAGAACTGTGCCTTACCAAGTCTCATTTGATTAGTTTAGGCCCATGCAGCTCATCTCCCTGTTTGAAAGTCATGAGTTAGTAACCTTAACTTCAGAACCCCTTTAGCACCTAATGTAATATTTCACCAGAGCAACAACAGGGGCCAAAGATCATGGTGAGCACCTTAGGATTTGGCCACCCGCAGCTGACCAGGGTGAGGTTCCATCTGACCTTGAAAGGACACCTGCAGATCCAGAGCCAGATAACTGTGACTGAGGGTGAAGGTCAGAGCGACACAGGAAGGGAAATGTCTCCTGGAGCCAGAGGAGGACTTTTGGAGGAGAATCTGACCTAACAGAGAATTAAACTCTTTAATCAGGATCAGAGGTTACGGTGCTTGCCTGGCATGCACAAGGATGTCAGTACAAACCCCAGCACCACGTACACAATGAAGTGTCAGAGCAACAAAAGCCACTTGAAAAACTATATAAAATTCTTTCTCTCTCTCTGTCTCTCTCTCACTGTCCCTCTCTCTTTAAAAACAAAAACAAAAAAGCAGAACAAAACAAAAACTCTTTAATCAATAAACATCTTTGTCAAGCAGCTTTTTTGGTCAGCAGGAGAATAAGGAAGGAAACAGAGGCCTTGCTCTTTAGTTGTGCAGTGTACTGAGATTGTAAGAACTCTCCCAGGCTGGAAATGCTGCCATGATGCACCCTACATATTTTGTGGGTTTTTTATGTATGTATTTTACAGCCTGGTCTGAGTGCTGCCTGCTGTTGCAGCAGCTACCACCTTGCCACGGCAGGATGTAACTGGGGGACATAAGACCCAAAGACCTCAGACCCAAGGTGGCTGTGTTGAAAAGGACCCACCAGGCCTCAGTGGCTCCTGCAGAAACATCAGCAAGGGCAGGGACTAGAAGCCTTGAGTTGTAGTAAAAGTGACTTTGTGAAGAAATAAGGACCTCAGGAGACCATCTGGCTAAGATGAATCATAAACTACCAAAGCTGGGTTATTTCTTCATTATTTCCAAAGATCTCCATACTTGAAAATTCCTCAGTCTCCCATCTATAGTCCAAAATTCTTTATTTTTCCCTTTGCCAAAATGTAAGTCCCTTTCCCTTTATTCATTCCTCTGTGAAAATAAAACACAAGTCCTTCACACTTGTTTCGCAATAACATGTCACCATGCAGCTGACTTCTGAGCATTCAGAGGAATACTGTTTGAAACTTTCTTTGTTACTCAATAGCATCTGGCTCTGAGGGGGTAAAGTATAAATTCAGATAAAAACAGAGATTTGGAAAGGCCATCTTCAGGAAAATGCTGGAGCAAGAATAGTAGGCCCAGTTGTTTTTTTCAAGCATTTTTTTTTTTTAAGAGAGAAGGACAGTGAGAGAAAGAGAGAGGGACAGAGAGAATCAATTTTTATTGAGTTTTTCACATGGCTTTCATTGCTCTGACACTTAGTTGTATACATGGGTGCTGGAGTTTGAACCAATGTACTCATGCATGCTGCGCAAGCACTGTAACCACCAAGCTACCGCTCCAGCCCCTCTTCAACGTCTTTTGACAAGTGATCACACAGTTTCATAGGTTCCTAACTGCACAAAATCATGGCTTGCCCTCTGTTTTCCAAGTCACTCAAAAAAAGGGGTATCATATTTTAATTTGAAATGTGTGGGATCCTGTCCTTAATTTGAACCTGTAAGTCAGTATGGCAGAAAGCAATTCATCTCATAGGGAAAAAGCAGAAAAGGAACAATAGAGACAAGAAGAAAAGTCAAGGAAAGGATTCTTGGGGAAGTCAATTAGGAAAGGATGGGAAGGAAAAGGAGGTGACCATATGATTCCCATATGATTCCCTAGAGTTTACTGGGGACGGTTTACCTCATTCAGCAACTATGAGATTAGGAAATATGCATTCCTTTTAAAATAATGCTTCATGTGCAGTCAACTTCATAAAAGATAATTGTGCTATGATTAAACTATAGACTTAAGACTAATCGGAACTCCTTTACTTTTGCACATTGTTTTTTGTTTGATTGGTTGGTTGCTTTTGCTGTTGTTTTATTTTGTATGCCTTTATATAGTCAATAAGCATTTCTTGGTACCAATTCTTCTTCATAGCACTCTGTTAGTCCTGGATAGTCCTTGTACATTGAGGTCCTCCATCCTTAGTGTGCATGAAGGTCACCAGGGAATGTTAAAAATGCACCTTCTAAAACCCAGATACAGTGCCCTACAGGATTATACCTGCAATCCCAGCAACTGAAGACTGAAGCAGCAGGATCACAAATTCAACACCAGCCTGGGCAACTTAGCAAAACTCTGTCTCAAAATAAAAGTTCACAGGTTGCCAGGGATGTAGCTCAGTGGTAGAGTACATGCCTCGCATATGAGAGACCCTGAATTCAATCTCCCACTACTGCAAAAAAAAGAAAATAGCTTTCTTGGGCCTTCTTCCCTATTGCTTCAGAATCACTGAGCTTTATTTTGATCAAATATGTAGGCGATTCTGAAGATTCAAGGAGCACACTTTGTAGAACGTTGCTGTGGAGATGGAAAGAGTATAACCATAATTTCTTGTTCTCAAAGAGAGTATGATTGAGTTAGGGAATAGAGTGTTAACCTATGCCAAGATAACTAATAATACACAGCAGTGAAAGCAAAAGAGCCAAACAACAGAGAAATCAGAATAGGTGACTTATTAGATAGGAAGAATATTCCTAAATAGAGGTCTCAGATTTCAAAGAAGCAATTGTATTCTAACTGGGTTAAAAAACTATGAGAGAGCATTTCAGGTGGGAATGCACATGAATAGAGGCAGGTGACCTTGTGCTGTGGCAAACAGCACAAAGCCACTTAAGGGAGACTGAACAGGTAGGTCCCCATTGCTACACTGTGCAGCTTCTTGATCTGCAGCCTCCTTATTCCTAAATGGGTTGCTTTTAAGAATATCTCATAAGAGATTGCACATGCACGTGTAAAAAGAGATTAATCACCATTGGAATATATGCATGGAGTTATGTAGAATTTCAATTTTATTTGTTTAAGTATCCGTACTGTTGAAAAGCTATATAGACTCCAAATGGCATCTGATTATTAAATTCAGATGCCAGCGCCTGTCTTTAAGAGCATGTTTCTTTGCTCTGCACATTTTCCTTCAGAAGTGGTGGGCCTACAGACAGCTCAGACTAACAACAAATTAGTGAAACAGAGGAAGCGGTCATGACATTAAAGGTGAAAACACTACCAATCTTTTGCAGTGTGGAGCTATTGTTCATGCATATGATTCCTATTCAGAGCTCTTTCTTTTTAAGTGCATCATTCTCTAAGTGTTTTTATTAGGGAGTGTTTGATAGTTGTGATACTTCTTTTTTCTCACTCCAACAATTTTGTGTATTGGAATACAATATAAGCAAATATTTTTAGTAAAATCAAAAGAAAATAAAGAGAACCCTCTCTTTGTTGTTGCCTGTAATAAATACAAAATGGGAAAGATGGAGATATTTATAGTACGGCAGGAGTCTATTTAGAGTGCAAATCACTGCTGTGGATGTTATTTTGGAGGTTGGTTTTTGTTTATTCTTTGCAGTACTAGGGATTGAACCTGGGGTGATCTACCACTGAAGTACATCCCAGCACTTTTTATTTTGCAACAGCGTCTCACTAGGTTGCCCAGGCTCACCTCAAACTTGCCATCCTTCCGTGTTAGCCTCTCTAGTAGCTGAGATCACAGTCATGTGTACTATTGTGAAGCTTGTGGCTTCAGGTAGAGACTGACCAAATCTAAATTTTAATTTGCAGAACTATGAGAGTAGAAAAACTATTAGTAGAAATATATGTACATGTTCCATCTATGCATGCTCATAATCTATGAACTTTTTTATTATCATCAATTATTGTTATCATATTCATATGTGCACAGAATAATTCCAAGACCTCTCAGTTGTATTTAGTGCTACATCTAATTGTGTGTGTGTGTGTGTGTGTGTGTGTGTGTGTGTTTGAACAGAATGTTCCTGTGACTTTGTTTTTGTAATGTGACCATATAAATAATTGGGGTGACTTCAATCATCTTAGCATTCATTTCTATTATATTGATTTTAACTGTTGTGTAGCTATTTTATTATATATACATATTTTACATAGTGAAGTTTCCTTGAACATCTTTCCCAGCCCAGTTGCTTGTTGAGGATTCATTCACCCATTCTCCTCTCCTCCCTGCTGGAAGTACTCTTCTCCCAGGTCAGGTGGCTATGCCCTCCAGGACTTTGTGTTTTCCTGCCACTCAGCACCTGTGCTCTGGCTTGTGTTTCTCTCATGCCCTTCCCAGGACCTCACAGACAGCCAAGCGGCTGCTCTGTAAATTCTGTCACGCATTGCAAGTAGGGCAACCTAGGTGCACTTTTCCGTTTCCAAACTGATTTGCCTGTGGATCCAGCATGTAGACAATATGCAGAACCCTGCTGAACTCCTGCCTGCTTGGAAGTACACATGGGATATGGCACTTTCTGCAACTGCTTGAATACTCAAGTGGATCTGAATTCATTTCCTTCAGGCAGCATTTGGCCAAAAATTCTGAATAGTTAACTTCCAGCGTAAGGTTAGTTCAGTTTGCAGATATACACACACGCGCGCGCACACACATGAAATGTGAATTCACTTAGTTTTTCATCTGCATTAATAATTAGCATTTTATCTGGATATTAAGTTTCAGATTTTTACATTGAGTTTTTTAGGGATAAAGTGTGGTCAGGATTCCATGTTTATTACTTCACACAGTATGTAGTTCCTGGGATAACTATATAATTCTGAATGTTGATACACCCATCAGAGAATTTGCTTGTCCTCCTCACACATCTGTTTTGCTTTAGGCAAGAGAACTTTCTCATGCCAGAATGGCTTTCAGTGGATCTAGGCAATCTGCTTTACGTTGAGAGTCTGCAATTCACAGATGCAAATGTTTAACAGGAGTGAGGTTAACATGGTTATTTCTTCATCTGCAATGGCCCCAGTCACTACTTTTGTCCTTTTTTGTTTCTTTTCTTTTCTTTTTTTTAAGGAATCTTACTGTTTTGAATCTGTGTGTATAATCCTCATACCCTTGTCTCATAAGTCTCATATCAGAGCTGAATTAACTGCTTAGTATCTTGTGATGAATTTCAGTGTCCTACTATTTTATATTACTAGCCTGATTGCATTCTCTTGATGGAATTTAAGTTCTTGGGGAGAAAATGAGAGAAGCAGTTTCACTACCTAGCACAGAATCCCACTGACCAAAAAAAAAAAAAGGACACCTCTCTGGCCTGGCAGTCAGCTAAGTGACTGAGCACCCACTGTTTCACTCTGCTCAAAGGTATGGGAAAGGCCAGGGTAATACATAGATACCAACCTTCCAAACCTGTGCAGTCTAGTTGGAAAGATGAAGTCGGAAATAACAAGCAGACAGCAAATATGATAAGTGTCAAACTTATGCCTCTGCTTGGGCTCTTGCTGTCCTCAAAAGCAAAAAGAGTCCTCGGCTTGTCACACCCACAGCTCTGGACACTTAATCAATTTTTAAAAATATAACCCAATATTCTAGGAACTGAATTTTCTATAGGAAAGTTTACCTAACTTTTCTTGTATTGCTAATTTGTTATGTTGGGTAAAACCGTCTATGTAGGAAAAAGTTTAACTGTGTTAAGAGCACTAGGTCAAAGATTCAGACTTCAAGAGCTCGGGAGGAATCCAACCACAGTCATTTTCTTATACAGCTGAACACAAGACTCTGTGGTTGAGAGTTCCTGAAACTCCCAAAGCACAGGAAGGCTGTCTACAGGTTCTCGTTAAAGATGTTTAACATTGTCTCAGTGGTGCAGATGGCAGGACGACCTTGTATTTCCGTAAAATGTGTCCTAAATAAAAACTCGAAAGCCATTCAGTACTAATTAAAGTTTCAGGGCTGAAGGTGTAGCTTCCTTGGCGTCTAGAATTAGTACTGTGTAGTGTGTTCCCCAGAAAATGAGCTCACACAGCAAAACAGACAGAATCTACCCCCTGCCAAACTGACTGTCAGCAGAAATCTGGTCTGCTTTCCCAAATGGAATGTAGGTTTCCAAATTCTCTAGGCGATCTCTTTCCAAAGCAAATGAGAAACAAATAACTCACAGGCACCAACTGCATTTTCCATTCAATGCAGAGAGTTCTCACTGTCCTGTTTCTGCCTGTCCTCTCCCAACCCAGTTCTCTCTGGAGCATTTGGACCAGTGGTACTAGAAATTCATGGGATCAGAAGCTGTCTATTAATTTAGTCACTCTCACTCTTACTTCCCCTCCTTCCCTGACTCCCTGCAGTCTCTGTGTCTGCCTCCCAAAGAAAAATGACTGTCTCTGAGCACAGTCAGTACAGTAACATTCAACCTGGCAGAAGCTCTGGGGTTGGAGGAAGGCAGCAAGGCATGCAGGTAACAGAAGTTGGAGAGGTGAACAGAGGTCAGGAGAGCACTGTTCTGGGGATGAACTGCAGGGTAGTGCTTTATCTCTTAGGGCAGTAGAGGGTCACTCTCTACCAGGTCAAGGGCCCACTAGTATGCTCACTATTCTCCATTCTGAGCCACCAGATGGAGAAGGCCAGAGGTGGGTCTTGAATACACACTCTATGCCTTCTGCCTGACAGCTGCCATCAAACTCTCTGTATGTCCAGAAGTCTCAGGGTCAGCCAGAATTACCAGGCCAGGAAGTGAGCCTAGACCTTAAGATGTATGTACACAGGCTAGAGTCCAGGCCAGGCCAGCAAGGGGGACCCCAAGTGCTCCAGGCAGGTGGCCAGGACATGGTTATCAGAGCAGGAGCCGGGGCTGAAGAGTGAGTGGTGGCAAGAGTGACCAGATGCCTCATAGAGACAGCTGCAGGGTCACTCCAACCTGGTGTCCAGACTGACCCAGAGCTCTGGCAAGCCTTAGCCTGACCACAGCATGGTTATTCCAGCTCCTGCTGAAGGAATAGACACGCTGCCAACTCAGAGAGCCAACTCAGACCTGATAGCCTGAATTCCTCCCCAAACATGCACCAGAATAATCTGCCCCCTTGTCATTCTTCACTCATTCCGATTCTTCTATGGAGAGAGCCACCTATGATATGTGACGAAAGGCCTGTCATATTCTCCCCTGCCAGCCAGGTCTGGGCCTGACATCATCTCCATAAGAGCTGCATGTCTGCTCGGGGTCCTTCAGTGAGTCCATGCTGCCTTCCACAGAGAAGGCTGGATTCCAGGCCATACTGCAGAGCCCCTGCACAGCTGGGCCCAGCCTGAGGGATCCAGACTTCTATCTGACTCTCTTTCCCACAGGCTGCCCACTCCGTAGAGTCAGGTCCTCCTGTTCTCCATACATTGCCTGTCCTCCTGCCTCTGTGCTGTCCTTCATGCTTCTGCTTCTGGCTTGACTTCCCTTTCCTGCCTTCTCTGCTCACCCTTTGAAGTCCAGTTCAAATGTAACCTTTCCTGTAAGGCTCTCCCAGCCACCTGGCAGAATGAAGTACTAATTGTACCTCTCTATATATTTTCTCTGCACCTGATGTTTGTTTGTTTGTTAGGTTCTGAATCTCTCAAGACAAGGGCCTGGACATCTGTCCATCCATCTCGGTATCCCATCCCAGCACAGTGCTGGGAATGGTCTATTTTGCAAAATCCATGATGGATGGAAGCCTTTAGCACTTATTAACATTTTAGTTTTTACTAGTTGAGAAAGTAAAAGCAGGGCACACACAATAGCTAAGATCTATGGGTAACTTCCTGAGTGCCGTCCCACCCATCCCACATCCAGCAGAAAAGTCAGCCACGGCATCTTGAGAGTAAACTGAGGGGCCCAGGAACCATTCGCATTTCCTCCAGCACCACTGCTAACAGCACAGAAGCTCCACTGAGGCAAGAGCACTAAGCTGTCCTGAAGGCTGGACTGACATTGGTCCCTTGTGGCCTTCAAAAATATTTGGCTTTCTGAAGCGCCTGTGGCTCCGGAAGTCAGGGAAATGCTTTAATGGGAGTGCTTCTCTGCAGGGAGGTGTAAACGCAACATGAAATGAATCTCACTCCACCCAGTCCAGGATGTCCCCTGCCAACATGCTGGGCTGCCCTGAGCCAACTACATGTGCTTGGATCCTCCCAGCCACTCAGGGGGTCATAGGCTGCACTGGAAAAGCATCTGAAACCAAGAGTCAGGCATTCAAACAGCAATTGGAGATGTGAAGCTGCTAGGAAATTATCCTTAATGTTCTAAGAAACATGACTCACCTTTGCATATAAAGTCACTTTAATGTGATAATAGTATTGTAATTATGGGTGTTTGTATTTTTTAAGAATCGGTCTTTTAGAAATGTGTGCTGTGATATTTACAGATGAAATGATGGCTGAGAGCTGCTTTGAGATATTATGGAATGGACGGAAGGAGGGGAAAAGATAAAATAAGACTAGCCACAAGTTGCTGGTCGTCAGGCCTGGGTTTTGGACATACTGGTATTTATTATGCTGTTCAATCTACTTTTGTTTCTGTCTGATATTTTTTGTAATAAGGTATTTTTTAGTGTGTGGAAAAGAAGGTGGAAAGAAGGTTATTTTGTTTTCATTCCCTTATTTCTTAGATTCACTTCACTCTGTCTCCTTGCCTTGCCCAAGGTCACCTCTGAGGATCTCTAGTTAGGGAAGAGGGTCCAAATTATTGGCACATCCACCCCTTTAACATCTTGTTAAAAAGGCCCTTGTTTAAGTTTCCTCAAGCAGGTTTAAAAGCTTTGAAAATATGTTTGATTTCCTCCCTAAGTTGAGGCAGAGGATCAGCATGCAGAACTGGAAATGGGGTCTGTACACTGAACCTGAGCTTAGGCTCCGTTTGAAATAAATCACTTGCCCATCTACAGTGAAAAGTCCCTGCCTCCCTGATGACAGATTAGAGATAAGAAATGTGCTCTGTGTCCCAGGGGTGCTGGCATGGGAGCATTTTAAAAGGAAGTTGCCTCCCTAGAACTAAATTTTCTTAGAAGCCAAAATGATGAAGACAGGTTATCCTGACAGAGCCTGGGGACTACCAGCCCACTGGGGACAGAAAGTTTGGAGGGCAGGCTCAGCACTGAATTATTATGCAGAGTGTCTCTTGAATCTTTCTGTTGTGTCTCCCTCCAGACTAGATGCTGTCAAATCTATTAACTTAATGTTTTCCAGAGTGGATTTTTCATTGGCCTCATTCCCACCACCCTCTTATTTCCAAAACACCCCTCTGTCACCACACCCCAACATGGAATGTTCTGTGCTCGCTCAATTGTTCTCAGTCATTTCCCACCTTCATGGCCCACATGTCTCTGCAGACCACAGGCATGGTTGAGAGAGAGCAGAGGAGCCTGGCTAGCGTGCCAGCAGCTGAGTTTTAAATGGAAAGGTAGTTTTGAGGGTATCTGCCCATTTGGGTTAGCCATCTTGTCTAGCTTCCTATCTGTGTGCCACTTTCCAGTGGTGTGACTCGGAGGAAGCTACCAAAGCTATCCATGTCAAATACCAGATGCCATAGGTCTATAGGTGATAGAGAATACAGAGACATCCAAGTTAGGATCCTGGAGAGGCTGACAGCTGAGAATGATGAGGCAAATCTAACAGGTTGGGAGGCCCCCTGGAAAATGCAGGGTGTTGTGCTGGGGCCATCTGCACAGAGGGGATTAGGAGGGATGGCTCCCTGGGAACTTGGTAAAGCCTCAGTGTAATGTGGCTGCATGTTTTTAAAAGTTTTGTCACATGGATAAAAGAGGTTGAAAGTGTCCCATAACAAAGGAGGGGCAATCATCAATCATGTTTTGTTTCCCGTGAGCTTCTGAAGGAAGCCATCTCCATCAGTGTTAGCTATCAGTATGAAAGGGATTATTATTTCTCTGATACTGTGTCTGGTACTGTGTGTCACATTCAGAAGATGATCTATAAAGATTTTTGCTTATTATCAGCAAAATTTTATTGGCATAAAGTCATTATGTCAATCTGGGGTCACTGTGACTATTGCTTCTTATTTGCTCTGAGTACCAGCTGGCTTTGTTTTATTGTTGTCCTCTCCTCAATGTTCCTAAATTACACCATAGAGTGGTAGAGAGGAGGAAAATCCGGAATAAATTTTGTATCAATAACAATAAAGGCTGCCCTATTTTATTTTTGGTGCCAGTCACTGGTTCAGTACTTGACATTCATTAGGCCATTTAATCTTCACAGAACTCCCATGAAAGGTAGGTGATAGTATCAATTCCCTTTACAGAGAAGGGAAGTCGGTGCTAGATAAACTGAGTAATTTGATCCCAAAGCTACACAACTAGTAAGTGGCAGGAATGGGATTCTGGTTCCTTCACACCCAGGCTCACACCACTCTCTTGGGTGGGATCATTCCATAGCTGCAGAACTGCGTCCTTCTGCCTCCTTCCAGTCCACGCCTCGATGGTGGCACCAGGACCACCACCACAGGCATCACAAGGGGTGGAGCATTTACTGAACCTGAATTCACATGGATGCTCAGTTAATGATGATCAAAAATTTTATTTGGGGTGGGGTGTGGCTCAGTGGTAGAGCCCATGCTAGGTGAGACTCTGGATTCCATCCGAAGGAAGGAAGGAAGGAGAAAGGCAAGTAGAGAGGGAGAGCAAGGGAGGGAGGAAGGGCACAAGGAGGAAGGGGAAAGGAAGAAGAAGAGGAGGAGGAGGAGGGGCAAGAGGGGAGGAAATTTAAGTTTGTGGGCATTCCAGCTCACCCAGCCACTTTCCTCATCAGAAGACAAAGGCATGTTGACCATAAACACACCCTCTTATGCTATCACAACCCACCCTTTTCTTGCTTGTGTTCCTAGTCAGGATCAGAGAGAACCAGAAAAAATCTGGTGCCCAGAAGAGCAAGCATTGCTTTCTCAGAAATTCTTACTCTCAGAAAGCAGCGGAAGAGTTAGCGTCATGCCATTCCTTGAGAGGTAGAAGACAGATGGAAGGAAAATAATTAGAAATAAAATAAATAGAAACAGAAAGACACATTTCTTCCTATGAATCTCAGTTGGTTTTCCTTCTAATTTTATTCGGTCTTAAGCGCATCCCTGGTATGAAACCACTGACCAGAGTAGGTTCTGATGATGTAATGCTAGCAGCCTTCAGGCCTCGCTCGGGACTTAATGCTGCTCTGACATGTCACTGATGTCTGCTTCTCACCACAGGCAGGTAGTAAATGCAGAAAGTAACTCACTATCACACAACCTGATGTAATTATAGGATTAAGCCTGTTGCTCATTATGTATTCAGCAATTATTAGGAAAAAGCTTTGGTGTTTTCAACAGCCCCTTTGAGATGTTCTTTATAACATTACGCCTTTGGCCAGGGGCTCTGTCTGTCTCACTCTCTAGCATGCAGGCCTTTGAATCAACCTGTTAAGAACTTCCTGCTACTAAGAAACCCTGTGTATTATTCTCACAAAGTCATGGAAGTCGATCCTAAGACTCCACCAATGGTCTCTGGTTGGCAAATATTCATGGGGCTCTTTCTCTTTTTCAGTGCAGTAAAAGGAGTGACCTTGATTTTATAGGAGACTTGTTAATAGATCTTATAAAACAAATTGGGCATCCTGCAAGAAGTCCTCCATTCCCCAGGAGTACACAGCTGTGGGACCACTATCGGTGAGCAGGGAGACTTGTGGTGAGCTGGGAGGTCAGAGGCAGGAAGGCAACAGCAGCCACCTCACCTGAGAGGAAGGATCAGTCCCTACCACCCATCGACTTCTATTAAGATAGGAACCTCCCATTTTTGTCTCCTGTCCAGGATCCACTCTTTGAAAGCATTTGGGTAATTACAGCTTCCATTGCTGCCTTTGGCTGTTACTTTTAGTGGATTAATTATCTGTCATGTCAAGAGATTTCTCCTGATCCCTCTGAGCTCCTCTTTTCCTCCTAGTGGCTCTTTTTAGTGGTTGCCCTTTCTTCTGTGTCACATGAAAACTAGGCTGTGCCCAGCTTTCCTCTCCGAACTTTACACTCTACATTTTTCCTTAAGAGAAGTTCATGTGATTACAAATAAGACCTCTGACATCAATGATCAGGTGGGTTTGAAAGAACTGAACTCATTTTTTTAAAAGGCACCAGAGGTGGAGTGAAATACTTTTTAAAAAAATTTCACATTCTGGATATATCCACAGTGAGCAGTTACTAATCCTGAGAGATAATCATTCCCTGGCATTTCAATTTAATTTGCAGACATCTGACTATGCATATGAACTCCTTGAAACTAAAGAGCGTTTGTTTGTTTGTTTTTAAAGAGAGAGGGACAGCGAGAGACAGAGAAAGGGAGAAACAACTTTATTTAGTTTTTCACATGGCCTTAGTTGCTCCAACACTTAGTTGTGTACGTGGTGCTGGGGTTTGAACCTGGGTCCTCATGCTTGCCAGGCAAGTGCCGAAACCGCTGAGCCACCGCTCCAGCCCCACTGAAGAGCATTTGTGTCCAAGGACTCCTGAAGGCATTTAGGCACTCTGCTTATATTGTACCTTTTACTCTCTAAGATTACCAAGGGCCTAACCTGGTTCTTCCCTCATTGGAACACCCTCAGGAGAAAGGATAAGGGCGCTGAACCTTTGAACAGGCCTTGTACTAACCCTGGAGCTCCTGCCTGCAGGGGATAGCAAGAGAGACTGGTTTGCAGTGCATAGTTGGTACTCAATAAATAATCACTGAGTGGAATCGATCCAGTTCCTATCGCAGCACCAAGCACAGGGTAGCTGCTCAGTAACAAATAAATTGCAATAACAAATAAATTCCTGTGTTCCATGGGGAAGAATTCTAGTCATTATCGAACATGCATCATTTGAACCTCTGGATGGATTTGGATTAGATAAAGTAGGAGAGCAGCCACGAGCAGGGAAGCAGATCCAAGCCCTCCAATCGAGGAGACCAGCACTGTTTCTGTGGGAACTTGGATGCAGCCGATCTTACTCATGGAAGCTTGTGAGAAGTAGAGCAGGGCAGTCCCCAGGGTGGCACAAACCCACGCATGCTCTCTGTCCCCTTTGGCATACTTAAAGCAGCCCACACTTTGCTTTGCCAGGCCCTGGCTTCCGCAGCTTTGACAGCCCAGTAATTATCTCCTGATCGAGGGAGGCAGGGATGTGTGTAGAAATCACTTTTAGTAGCAAATATTTCTCTTGGAAAAGCCCCAGTCTGCTGCCGGCTTTCTCTCAAGTGTTCAAAGGATACCAGAGAGGACTGATGGGCTGATTTGATCATGTTGCTATAAGAAGCATCCATCCCACAGCAGAGGGAAGTATATAATGGTAGACTTGTCAGTTTGGAAGCTGGAGCTCCAACTACAGTGCTTGAGCAGAGTCCCACAGGGGAAGGAAATGAGTATCTGTCTGGGTTCCAGGGTGCCTGCTCATGATGTCTCTAGGGAAGCGTCCTATTGCACCCAGATACGTGTTCCACTCTTAGGAGAGCAATCAGATAAAGACCTAGAGCTTCCTTTCTCATGCTTGCAAACCTTCCCCTCCTCTCTCTTCTCCATTTGGGAGAAAAGATCCTGGAAGATCTCAGGAGACACTGTTCATTTAAGTCCATCATAAGAACTTTCCAAGGCAACCCTAGGGTCTAGCAGGAGGACCACAGGTTCATGCTAGCCACAAGATAGATCCTGTTCCCTCCCAGCTTTCAATGCAAACAGAGTACTCACACATTGTGTGGCCTAATACAGAGCTGAAAATCATCCGTTCCTTCTGTCCTCCTCAGGTCAGCTCCCCTCAGGAGTGCCAATATTTTTCATTCTGTGATAATTTTCTCCTTAAATATTCTAGTTTCTTTTCTTTAAATTTTGTTCTCCTGCACTGATTGGGGCTGTTAAATGGAGAGGTAGACACTGTGGCCCAGCATGTGTTTCCCAAGGTCATGTTTCCACCTGCTGCTCTGCCAACTACACTCAACATCTGTCCCTCTTTAGGTCACTCTCAAATCCAGCCATAACTTCAGAGCCCAATGTACTCCTTCGTTCAGTAATAGTTATCAGACACTACACAGTGCAAGGTGCTGTATGTACGGTACCCAGCTGAACAAAATAGTCATCATCTGAAAGTCATTAAATTTGCAGTTTTGTTAGGTTAGCCGTCTGCCATACTGCTTCCCCATATGTGCTAGCATCAACAGATGAGAGAAACCATTCAGTCCTTGAGTCTCTGAGAGAGTCTGGAGATTGGGAAGATGGGGGAACCATCCCAGAAGCCGATGTCATTCCTCCACGAACTACCCATTTAACGCATGAGTTCTTCTGGGGGAAACTGCAATAGGTAAAATCCAAGGTGGTTATCCATGATCTGGTTTTTCCCCTCGATAACAAAGTTTATATCCATTGATTGCTAATGTTTTGAAATGTTTCCCCCTCAACTGTATTTCTATATTCTTCTAATAAAAAAAAATAGAGATGAAAAACTGAAAAAACAAAACAAAACAAAATAGTCATGATCCCTGCATTGTTGGGATCTTGTACTGTTAGAGGGAGACACACACTAAATAAACAAATATATTGTTACAAATTGTAATATACATTATGAAAGATTAACAGAAGTTGGCCTTGGTTAATTTGGGAGATTGAAAAAGCTGCTCTGAGGAAGTTATTTGATCTGAGACCTGGAAAAGGAGTTATCCCGGCAAAGAGTTATAGAAAGTTCTCAAGAGGGAAGGGAAGGGCAAATGTAGAGACTCTTGCAGTGGAAAAAGGTCATATTGGACCACCCGAGCTCAGTATCCCAAAGAAATGAAAGAACCCTGTGTGTTTGGAATATTCTAAATGAGGGCAATCAGATGAATCTCAAGAAATGGCGAACTAGTTAAGATAATGCTTGCTGCTGGAACAAACCCAAATTGTGTAGTAGTTCAAATGGGATGGACATTTATTTTTAATTCACAGACAGCACAAAATGGTCATCCTGAGTACTAGACAATCTTCTCTCCCAAACATTGTTTTGGGGGCCACAGCTTCTTCCGTCTTGCAGCTCTGCCACTTCCAATGAGCTGCCAAAGTCACATCTTGTCTACACAGAGGGCTGTGCACGTGAGGGTTTTCTGAGCCCACGCCCGTCTGGCGGTGGTGCTCCCACTGCACTCACAATCCATCAGCACACACATAACTGCAAGGGGACTAAGAAATGTGGTCAGTGTGTGATCCTAGAAAGGAGAAGGGGGAGCAGGTGCTATGGCCCTTGCACGTCTGGCTGCATTCCTGGTGCACTAAGGAGCACGAGTAAGGATGCACCTGCAGCAAATCCATCATCTTGTCTGAACCCACACGTGCAATCGCTCATGTCACGCACTGTGCGGGAACCAACTTCATCATCCCCGCCCCCAGAAAGCAACGTGTTCCTCCTCCTTCCAGTGACGCCATTCCAGACCCATCAGTCACCTGTCCTGCCCTGTTGGCTACCTATACTTCCCTTCCACCCCAGGCACAGACTTATTCAGCACTAGCCCAACTGAATATTCAGTGGATTTCTTCCTCCTGTGATGCAGAATGCTGATTTTACACATCTACAGTGTAAAGTATCCCCTTTCCGTGACAGGGACTCCCAGCTGTCATATAGAGTAACATTTTCTCAGTATTAAGTCACTCAAGAAGCTCAGCTAATAACCTTAGAAAACATGGAGATGAATCTTTCTAAAATATGCCTTTCAGGGCTGGAGCAGCAGCTGTGGTTGGAGTGCTTGCCTGGCATGTGCAAGGGCCCAGGTTCAAACTCCAGCACCACATACACAACTAAGTGTCAGAGAAACAAAGGCCAGATGAAAAAATAAATAATTGGCTCTCTCTCTCTCTCCCTCTCTCTCATATAAAAATAATATATATACATCTTTCATCCCTGCTCAAAAAATGTTACTGGCTTCTAAGTATCTTCTAAAAAGTTCTAACTTCTATATTTTGGAGAAACTGATGCAACCCATCATTTTAAAACTGTTTTTGTGCTGTACCTCTCCAGCCAGCCAGGGTGCCCAACCGTTCTCCTTAGTCTAAATAGTCTTGGTGAATTCCCACCTCATCCTGTCCGCCTCTGCCTCTGCCTGGAATGGCTTGTTCCTGCCCATCTTCCTCTGTGAATCCTACTGACCTCTCAGTACATGCCCTCACCCCAAGTCTTAACTTCTCTGGGAAGCCTTCCCTTTTCACCAACAACCAGAAATAAGCTTTCTGTTTCTGGAGTTTTGTAGAATTTATTACCCATTGTACTTTGTACACTGGCTTGCCAATGCTAGGTGTTCAATTAATGCTTAAATTATTTAAATTATATGTTACCATTCCTTTGGCAATTATTCTATATTCTTTTTTTGGGGGGAGGTGTGATATGAGGGGTTAAACCCAGGGATGTCTAACCACTGAGCCACATCCTCAGCCCTTTTTACTTTGAGACAGGGTCTCACTAAGTTGCTGAGGGCCTTGCTAAATTTCTGAGGCTGGTGTTGAACTTGTGATCCTTCTGCTTCAGCCTCCCAAGCCACTAGGATTATAGGCATGCACCCCTATGCCCAGCCCACACTGCTTTTTACTGACATTTATCCTTCCAATTTCATTCTAAGCTTCTGGAGTAGAAATATTTTTCCTGATATCTAAAACAGTGCCTGGCATATCCTCAAAAAAAAAAAGCTAATTAATTAATGCTTTTCTATAGTTCTTGTGAGACCATGTGCCATTCCTTGAACAAACATTTCATGTTGATTTGTTGCTGTTTTAAATATGTCTGATCACTTCTAAAATGTACCACTTTAATCAATTAAGGGAGAAGGCCTTATCTGGGAATTCCAGCCCCAAAGTGAGGCCTTTGTGTGAAATCTTGGGTGACCCTCTTGCCTCCAGGCAGCTTCTTTGCTTGTTTTGCTCATTCAGGAAGCCGCCTCCAGGGTTTTGCAGAGTGTTCAGGTACAGATACTCTCACTTTCCTATTCACAGTCCTCTTCTCCCTCAAGAAATGGATTGCAGGGTATGGGAGTTTTGCCCTAGATGGGAGCTCTGTCTTTTACATTTTCCACATTATCAAGATTTTCTTAACCAACCTACAATATTTGTACGTATTTATTGGGTACACTATTAAAATTTGATATATGTATACAATGTGCAATAATTAAATCAGGACATTTAGTAATTTCATCCCCTCAAATATTATTTCTCTGTGTTGGGAACCCACAAACTCTTCTCCTATCTTCTAGTCATTTTGAACTACAGAATTACTTGTTGAAAACTAAGGTTGCTCTACTGGGTCATAGGACTCCGGCACTACTTCCTCCCCCTTACTGCGTTCTGGTGCCCGTTATTCACAGATTTCATATAACAATCTACACTGGAGCCAGGAGAGTGAGTGCATCAGGACCAATTGGTGTGTGATTTCTAAATTTACCCTGCCTCTGTGGTGTTCTGGTCATCTGAACCTCTGTAGGGTACCATCACCTAGCAAATGAGTCTCTATGTGATAGCAGGCTTCTCAGTTCTATTTCTAAATCTGCCTGATTCTAAACCTTCTTATTCGAGTCAGATGGAAAATTCAGTTCTGTCTTGTTTTCCTCCTCATTTAATTGGTTTTCCATATGCAGGTTCAGAAGTGGAGTTTTGCTGAACACTCTGTCCCTGAGTGGGAATAGACCAGTGCTGGTATCGGGGAAGGGGTGTGGGGAAGGATTTTCCAGTTAATTCCCTCCCACCTGCTTTGGTAAAATGTTATCAAGAGAACCAACCTAGTTGGCCAGCAAAGACTCCTACTCTGCCCTTGCGTGAGTCCTCTCAGGACTGTAAGAGGTGCCTAATAGCTGGCACCTAGCAGGAGGACCAGGGCTTCAGAAATCTCCAGATAGCTGTTTATTGTGCTCCACAATCAATCTACAAAATCACCTGCAAATTCAGGAACATTTAAGGCAGGTGCTGTCTGGAATGGAACCTTTTCAAAGGTGATCAGAAGGGCTGGGACAGAGCACTCGCCTAGCATACACCAGGCCCTGGAGTTTGTTCCCCAGCACTGCAAAAAAAAAAAAAAAAAAAAAGACTCAAAAGTAATCTGAAGGGCTGGTGTGGTGGCTCAGTGGTTACAGCACTTGCCAGGCATGTGCAAGGACTGGAGTTCAAACCCCAGAACCACATACGCAATGAAGTCTCAGAGCAACGAAAGCCACATGAAAAACTAAATAAAATCAATTCTCTCTCCCTCTCTCTCTCTCTGACCCTCTCTTCCAAAAAAAAAAAAAAAAAAAAAAAAAGTGATCTGAAGATTTGGTGACACTCTCTCTCTCTCTCTGACCCTCTCTTCCAAAAAAAAAAAAAAAAAGTGATCTGAAGATTTGGTGACACTTCT